>DWLS01002521.1:0-17906 GCA_018246255.1 Pachliopta kotzebuea | reverse complement strand
GCAGGGTCCGATGAAGCTTTCACGGCCATAATGGTGGCCGAAAGCATCGACATCACCCGAAAAAAAAAAAAAACTATTCAACGTATGCTAAATCTCTTAGATACTATCTCAATACTTAGAAACATACTTATTTTGTTGTTGGATAGTTGAACTCTTTGTCGTACATTTCCAACACAGGATCAAATAACAAACACTATTGTTATAACTTACAAAGTAGCGTAATTTTATCGATACTTAATATTAAAACACTATTAGGTTCTGATATGAAACGTTTATAATGTAAAGCTTGTAAAAAGGGCTGTTAAAAAATTCTTTACACATTCCGCCGGTGACTTACGGTTTGTGCGAAGGACGTGAATAGATTTAGAAATCGGTATATAAAAGATACACATATCCGTCAAATATACACAAAAAAAAATTAAATACCTCATAAATATGGCATAGTATTTATTGAAGATTTCTCTTCGGTGTGAATTGGGTTTTATAAAACGAAAAATTGTTAAACAAAAGAGACAAGGATAAATGCATTCATATGGTTTAGATTGTAAGAGTAAGAGAAAAATGAGTTTCTATATAGCTTCTCCATCTTTCGTCTGTCATACCATTTTAAACCATAGCACAAAGAGAAGAAGAAGGAGACTTATACTCTATTATCGTATAAAGACTCGTACTAAAATGATAATATAACAAGTAGTAATATTAGTTAGTTAATTAGCAATAACTTAATGTAAATTTTTAAAATATTATATCAAAATAGCTTGTCTATGGTAAAAATAAATAGGATAATAAGTAGGATAATTATTTTCTATACTGAGCATACAGTCTCAGCCTAAACATATCAAGAATAAGTAAACATAAAAAAGCTATAGTTATAGATTTAAGAATAATAAAAGAATTAAACAATCTTAAGTAGTAAGAAATTAAGGTAAATATGGACCTTGATTTATGATGTCAGTGGGGGAGTATTAATGTTAAAAAAAAATTACCTATTACCTGTAATAAATAAAGAAGAGATAGAGAAACGTTTAATGCCATTGGTCATTATTTAACTTTTCTCCTTTTCATTCTTTTTTCCTTCGTTAAACAATAAAAACAGTTATTGACAATTTTTTTTTTCCTCTAGACGACGAGACAAGCGAGATGTTCCTCTGATAGAATAAATGATACTGCCCATAAGTGTGACGCTGGTTTAACACCTACATAGTGTATTCAACTGATTCATTTACAAATTAACAATAATGTAAAGTTTTTCTTATTCTAAAACTATATTCATATCACTAGCAACATTGTTAGGAACTATTCATCAATATTTTTTAAACACACCATTCTCATTCAATACAACAAAGTATGTTTGTACAAACATCGGGTTGTAAGCGAATTAGCATTCCTCCACTTGAGGTACTGACGACGCACTCGAAAGTAAAATGAGAAGTTTTTTTTGTTGGTTCTTAGAACAAAACGGAACAAGCAGGGCCTCCATTGTTACTCTGTGGAGGGTACTAGGGTAACAATACACTGGAGCAGGTAGCGGAATGCGGGCGCCTGCAAGATGTTGCGTGGAGTGATTTTGTACCAGCCGTCGCGACAGATGCGTAGAAGATTAATATAACATCGAATATTCAACATATTGTTAGAGATTTTATATCAAAGTTGAAGGAAAGAACTTAAGTTTTTCTTAAAATTAAACTGCTGTTTTGTGGGAAAGCATGTGTAAAGATTATTCATATATCATCATTAGCTATGTTGGTTATCACTATAAATAACAAAATAAGGATTGTTTCTTACATAACAAAAAATATATCAATCAAAGCATTGTGTTTACAAAATCTCAAAATTAGTATAGAAAATTTAAATTTCACATCGATTTAACTTATTTTTTTTTTATTCATTACAACGTGGCATTAGTTAAGATGGTATGCAAAGCACCACATTACGCTCGTCACCTAGATATAGGATGTTAAGACTCATTAATAATTTTACTAGCATACAGCACCCTTCTAGCTATGTACTAGTAATGTTTGCTCCTTACTATTTGACAGTAGAAACATATGCTGCGATGGTACCTCCCTAGACGACCATCCAGCAAGAGAAATCTACCACATAATTTATTATTATATAATAATAATAAATTTATGTACTACATTACCAACAGTTGTAACTAATTCTTTTCTACACTACAAATATATCGTATAAAGTATGCAGTGATATGTATGGTAATTGCCTATAATAGTACAACAGATTATCATCATTATATTAAGTTTTAACCAATTTAAACAGCTGATAAAAACAATAAGAAAGTTAAAGTAAAAAACGTTCGAAATGAGATATTAATCAAAATGTCAAGTGTTTAAATAACGTGTGAAAGCAGCGATCACGATACCATCAAGCAGACGGTCTTTCAGTGAAACCTTGGCAACACTTAAAGGTGAGAGCACAGTTGATTGCTATATTTAGGCATCTCTACGAGCGGCTCCAGCGAGACGTATGGTGTTTAGGGCGACATAATCAATACACTGGATAATCAATTGATTATTACAGGACGGTGATTTAAGAGGCCATTACCAGCGTCGTAACATAACCTTCACGGTTAACACTTACAGGTTTTCTCATTAGCGACAAATGAATGCACTTCTTTGATAACAAAAAAAGTTCAAACAAAATAAAATTACAACGGAATTTTTTTTGTAGTTTCATATCTAAAATAAGTATGTAACCAATTTACCATATTGCAAAGTATTTTACGTTATTAACAAATAACATTAGTTATTTATTAAATAATATTATTCACGTTTTAAACAACTGATCACACAAAAGTACAATGTTTTAATGTAAACAAAAAAAAATACTGTGATGGTCACCGAGCACGACCGCAACATATCACTTGTGACAAAGGAAAGCAATTTTACCACAGAACGGGCACTGAAGTTCGCGACGCGTACTAGCGGACTTCCTGCGTATTGTGGTAACGGTGACTGTCGGACCTATCGATAGGATGGTACAGCACAAAACGCGCACAGACAACCGTGCGGCCCGCTGGCAACTGGCAACTGGCAAATGTTTACAAACCTAGTCGCGGCCGGTCCGGACGGTGCGCACACCGCTGTGCCCACAAACCGTTTCCATAGAAAAAAAAGCGACCACGCGATAAGCTTCAGTAAAGTCAGAGTTGGGTGTGTTTATCATACACAATATTTTTATTACAATACAGTTAAAATATAATATATTCACATGAGTATTTCGTGTTTACAACAGACCTATGTCTAGCAGCAAGGGCTATCCGTTGAAATGAAACAATGATGATGATATTCAATATAAAAAGAACAAAACTATGATCAATACTAGAGTGTCATAAAATATGTATTATTACAATATATATTGAGGTCTATATATTTGTTGTATTATATATATATATTTCTTTTCCTTGATATTATTGTGTAGAGATTTTTCATTCTATTATGTATAGCATTTTTTACTAATGCTATCTTATTATCCACCATCTCAAATCTGATATACATACGCTACAATTTACTGTATAGATTTTTTATTTAATATTTATATGTATAGATATTTATATGTATAGAAAATGTATAATGGAATTTAATTATTATTGTACACGACTCTGGTACCTACGACTGTTGCTATGCCCTTACAAGTGTTATATGTAATATCTTCACAATATAATTGTAACATCAATATAAGTACTGTAACATGCAATTTAAATAATAAACAAATACACATATGTATGTATAGCCGTATTTACATGTTCTTAGTTCTTATTTAAATGAGTTATTACTTGATATTATGCAAATAAATGCAGTAAAACATTTAAACTGCATTCCAACGATTGGTAACCCGCATAACCCCGTTACAACTTTAAAGAATATATGCACGTTAACAGCAGTAAAATTAAATAAAAATAATTAGGTCATATTACATAGAAATGCAATAGATATTAAAAAATCGATGAATTCTTTGATTAATTGCATAAAACATTCATAATTTGTTGTATTTCTCTATTAGGTTTATAGTGACTCTAGCAACTTCCATTTCTACTGCCAAATCTTAACTTGCAAACATTACTGTTTCGGTATGAAGAGTGCTGTATGCTAGTAAAATTACTGGGGTCACGAGTTACACCTTATGTCTTCAGACGAGCGCAATGTAATGCAGTTTATACCATCTTAATTGGCGCTACGTTATTATAGGCAAGTGTATCACTTAGCATTAGGTGAAGACCTTGCTCGTCTCGTCAAATAAAAAACCATCATCATTATCATCAACAGCCTGTGGCAATGCACTACTGGACATAGACCTCTCCAAAAGAACATATACCAATGAACATAACATAAGGACAAATAATTGTTTTCATATAGCATCAAGCCCAGTCTTTGTAGTGACCCATACGTTTAGTTATAATGTAAATATGAGTCAAATAAACTAATAATTATTTCTATTTGCATTTAAAACAAATGTCTCTAGTGTGGAATGAACACAGACAGCTGAATTTACGAAACGAGGCCAATACGATAACGCTCGTTTTCTTTTTTACGCTGTTTACAAAACGCAACAGGGCGATACGAGCGTATGTATGCAACGGAGCTCTCTCCGTTACTGACGATAACGTTACAAGAAGTCGTCTAAAACACAAGTTTACATAATTTCTTTACTTTTGATTTGACCGTTATGAAGTAACGTTATTATTCATTCAATAAATAATACCATAACGCAATATTGTACTAAATATATAGCCTTTACCCGAATTTAATATTTCAAAGTAATCATTGGATTAGTTTAACCGATGGGGTTGGAGACCTATATCCCCAGTAGTGAGCGTTTATCAGCTAATAATCATGATTGGAAATTTTTCTCTATTAACTTAATGTCTTTTAAATATTTTTCATGTAATAAATAAAATTAACATTTTTATTTTTCGTCAATGCCTAACCTATTGGTTAGTGATATGCCCGCTCTTAACGTGGCGTTGGTAAATATGCACAGTAGCATATAACGCTCGTAGCCTTGAGACATGTGTTAAGTCTCGTTACCCCAGTAATTTCACTAAATTAGAACACCTTTGAAACTGGAACAGTAATGTTTGCATACTAATGTTTAGTGGTGATAGGACCTGAATGATACTTAGACGGTCTTCAGCAACAGACACCTACCACCAATAAGTAATTAATACTTTTTACATAACAAAAGTCATTAACATTACTACTTCTTTTTTATTCAAGGAGGCAACGAGACGAGCAAGACGTTCACTTGATAGTAAGTGATACGCTTGTCCATAACATCACGGTGCTGGTCTAAATCAGTTACTACTATTTAAGTTGCGTTAAATGAATGTAAGATTGTGAACATACTATAAGATGTAGATAAATACATATAGTAAGGAGAGAAATAGTGATAGGTAAAACATTGTTTACTTCATACGATAACAATTGTGCAATAATTGAGCAACGGTGATAAGTGTTTCGTAAGTTTGACTAGCTCATAAATTATTGAAGTTGCGAGTCCTATAAACTTTCGTGTACGATTTTTTAATTTTGTCCTCGCCCTCGTAGTTACGATTTTAATAACGACATTTGTATGGAAGACGTTACATAAATAGATTTTGTTGACATTTTCACTTGGGAACCTTTCGTACCTTTTATTTTATACGCTCGGGAAGTGATAACCTTTAAAAGTTAATTCCTTCCAATTGTCGTTCTATTCGCTTTGATGAATGTTACTCAGGGAAATTGAGTCATATTTCAATTAAGACAAGAATAGTATGTGTATTACCATGTCTAGAAGATTATGAATGGTGAAATAGAAAGTGTTTGTTCTACGTAAACATTAAGAGAGCAAAACCTGGTTTGTATAGTTGTTTGTAAGCAGTAGAATCGAAATAATGATATGAGCGAGCCATCTGAGTCATGTTTAACTTGCTCGGACGCACGTGTACTGATAAGATGCAATAATGTTGATATCAGGCACTAGGGCCGTAGACCCACGTAGGGATCCCTTACCCGTGAGATAAGCAAACAAGCACACTGTTACGTAAACATGACAACTTGATTATTTTATAAACTTTAAGTCTAAACATTTTCACACGATTTCGATACCTTAAAATGTATACAATAGTTAATTTATTATAATACAGATTTGGCTATATCTTTCTTAAACAGAATAAGGAGTAGTTAGAGACATCTGGTTTATCTCATTGCCCTTTACTCATAACAATGAAACGTTACACAAGACTGTGACGAAATCTTTCCTAGGTTCATATTTGCACTTGACACCTTTAACTCTATATAAGACAGTGTATCTCTTAGGTTAATTTTCAGATATTTAGTAATTATTAAACAATATTTTTTACTAAAATATGGTGCTGTATAAGTTCAATACATGTACTTAATGTTTTGTAAATAAATTGTTTAGATTAGTCGATGTTTCCCGGTTTACTACAAATTATTGGTTTAAAATGGTACTCATAATATGAAGTCCATTCCATTCAAATGTCAACCGTCCATATTAAATGCTGGATTGCATAAGAAATATCTCGTGATACGTAAAGGCTTCTGCTCCAGTTCGAAGGTAAAATAGCACACTGCAATGCCGAGGTACGCAGATAATATTTTTGGCGCAAGCCTCACAAACACGCGCCAATGCTCAACAATCGAAACCATTAAATACTTTCAAAGTTACATTTGTAAACTTAAAATTTCGTCATTAAATATAAAAAGGTAATATTAAACATTTTATTTAACACAGAATAACAGCATAGAAGTCATAAGCAAGCGTTTAAGAACTTACAATGTTGATATTATACAACACTATAGATGCTTACGATAATGTAAAAGTTGCAATGATGCTCGTCTGTATTAAATTGACCACATTTCGTAATATTATTATATACATTTACATAAAATTACATTTTTCAATAAAAAATCGTGTCTGTTCCGGCTGTTGCAATGTAAAACATGTTTTTCGTAAAAGTTTCTGAAGAGAAAATTTGTTAAGAGTGCAAATTTATAGTATTATGTCGGGTGACAAAGGTTGTAATAACAAAATATACATACAAACATAAAATAAGAAATCAAAACGTAATTGTGAAATAAAAAGCTGCTTAAAGCGAAAAAGCTTACTTTTCAGTTACATTTTGAGTAGGATAGTAAAGTATGAATAACATTGCAAAAACAATTAAAATCTTTTTATATCACAAACACCGAGAAGAAAAGAATCAAAAGGGATCTTAGTAGGTACTGTTATAAAGGGTTAATTTTAGCATTTCTTATTAAATTGCCTTTCCATTACTGGAAGTCGATCACCAAGTTTAAGAACTTGCTTTTAGTTACCTAGGGGTTAATTTTAAGTTAACTAACAACGATCCTTTGAAATTTGTGGTTATTGATGTCGTGATGATGTGTGGAAATTCTATCAACAACAACACAACAAAGGACCACTAACTGATTGAGCAACTATTGGCGTGTGGGCCTGCCCTGTCCGCTGACACCGGAAAGTTCTCGGAACTTCCAAAGCGTAAAATTGAAAATAACTTCGTAAACAAACACTACGTCAGCGCGCTACGAATGAGTTACAAAAGGGTTGTCTAATATCTCACATAACTGTATTATAGAATTTGTCTAACTGCAACAAAAAGCTAAAGTATCAACAATAAAAATCTTATTATATCTTTATTGTTCATTACACAAAATCTATAAATATTTCGATTTTCAACAAACAATTAAATGAAACGCAAACTCATGGGAGTGTTCCTAAAGGGTTAAAACGGCAAATGCGATGACCCAATTTTTTGTGGCTTCATCATTTCAATAGTGAGTAATTAATGCAGTCAATTAGACGATGGCAACCCTGCAGGCGGATGCGTGGATACGTATTCACAGCATCCGCGCTAACGCCGACATCCGGCCGTCGCGTCCACAACATACGATATACCAATTTGGGAAATTCAAGTAGCAATCTACAGAGACCTGCGTACCGGTAATCGGTAACACTGACATAAAAAATACTCTTTGTAATTTTAATACTAAATAAAATTAACATTTTTCTTTGACTCTTCATATACAAATAGAAAAATACAGGAACTGATGGCCTTTTCTCATAAACAAGCTCGTGGTGAACCTACCGCTTTATTTCCACTGTCAAATAGTGTAAAAAATATGTGTTCCGTTTTGAAAGGCGTTGTATGCTAGTGAAATTACTAGGGTAACAATACTTAACATCTCAAGTTCACGTGCGTGGAGTGGTGCAATGTATACCATCTTAACTAGCACCACGTTGTTATGGACAAATGTATCACTTACCATGAGGTGAACGCCTTAATCATCCCGTTGTATCGACGATGAATAAAAATCCACAGTTCTGGCTCTGACTGATATCTTAGTTTACGCAGTTGTATTAAATCATAGAGAATATAATTTATAACAATAACAAGCAGAAAAAATCTCATTCCACTGAAACCATTTTTAATACAAATTTAACTTTCACGAATATTCGTGAAAGTTAAATTTATGTTAAAAATGGTATATACCATTAATGAAAAAAATTCACTTTCAGTGTAACACAAACTTCGCAAGAAATTTACGCTCTCTTAAATATAAATTTATAAAGTATAAAAAGTAAAAGAAAAGTATTTAAATGAGAACAACTAACGGAAAATAAATAATAGAAGTACTTTCTTAAATACCTGTCGTCGTTACATTACTTGTGTATTCATGTGTACTTACGATAGGAAACATACAGCAAAACTTACCTGAAACAAAAATATTATTAAATAAACATTTTGCATATTAAAAATATTATTTATCTGATTATAATATTAATTGTATATTAAAGGAAGACACAAAATTTTTTTACAAAAATAACGTAACATAAAATATACTTAGTAAAAAAAAACTAGTTTTTTAAAGTTTTTATATAAAAAAAATTAATAACTTAAGTAATTGTGTGGAGTGCGAATTATAGAAAAAATATTACAAGGTTCGATTTTGATATTCAACGATCAAAAAGTTTTATTGGAATGGTTAAATAAAACCTATTAAAGACAATGAATGGCTTCTGTGATGTCATTGTGATAGTATAGAGTCTTGGTGACTTAATCAGTTCCCAGGACTTATTTTTATTATGTTTAAGAACCTACACTAAGCTAAAGACGAGAAGAAAGGATTACTTTTAAACTTTATTAAAGTCAACTAATACCTTGTAAATGTTATGGAGTTGATGATGGTAAGTGATACGCTTGCCCATAACAACACGACACTGGTTAAGACTATATACACATTGCGCTCGTCGTGTTGAGACATAAGATATATAGTCTCGTTACTTCGGTAATTTGTCTAGCATACAGCATCGTTAAAATCGGAACACAGTAATGTTTGGTTATTAATACTTAGCGGCAGAAATAGATGTGGTAGTACCTACCTAGACGGCTTCTATTTTATTTATTTAGACACAATACATACAAAATATTCAAGCTTAAAATTAACAAATATGAGAATAGGTACTCGTATGTAAGTCAGTTACAGGTGTGTTCAGCAATCTTTTAACACTATGTCATGTTAAAGCAATTTTATAAAAATTTGGAAAAATTGGTAAATTTAGAGGTTAACAAAACAACAATAATACATATAAAATAAAAATTTTAAATGTCATGAAAACAAAAGTTATCCACTTAATATTCTCTTATCAACTATAGACAAAGAAACTTGGATACCAGTTTGTTTTTGAGACCAGGACACCTGTTATAAAAAATGTCGATGCCGTCAATTATCATTATCAACGGAGACTTACCACCAGATTCAGATATAGATCTAATCATGGTACATTAAATTTTGGTATAAGTATTGTCGGGTCGGTTGATGTAATTGAGAGGACGGTACTGCTCAGCCATGGTCCAGAGGATCCGGCCAGTGAGGTGACTCACCCGCTAACGAGCATCTCGTTGAATCATTGTTTTTGTTCGCATAATAAACAATGTTTGTTTCACCGTCGAATGCAATGCTCGTATAATACAATTTGTTTACCTATACCTATACCAATACATCAGGAATAGATATAATATAAGTCGATTGTCTTATATACGAAATGATATTGAAAAATTTATTGTATTCCAAAAAAAATATAGCAATAACACATCAAAAGAGACAAACTATTATTCACAGGTATAATTATTGTTCATGTATATAAGTTTTGAATAAAATCATACATCATCATTACCACTACTGAACACAAGACCCCTTCAAATATCCTTTTTTTATTTGATGGTCAAAGCGTTTACCTGATGGTAAGTAATACGTTTGCCAATAACAACGTGGCTCTGATTATGTACACTGCATCACATTGCACTCGTCGCCTTGAGACAAAGTATTAAGTATTGTTATCCTACAAATTTCACTAGGTTTCTACGCCTTTCAAACTGAAACACAGTAAAATACAATTTGGTGGCTTTAATAGGATATATTCTCTGATGATGTTTAATAGGAGCTGCGGTGATACCTAGACGGTCTCTGGCAACAAAGACTTTACCACCAGTAAACCTCCAAACGAATCAGTTTTGAGCTGTCAATCAAGCGGCCTTCTACTTTACGTCATTGCTAACAAAGAGTAAGGTGCCCGATCTTTTTATCATACCTTACAAAAAAAGGAACACATGAAGGAGATGAATTTCTAAAACAAAATGTCGGCATAAAATGAATACACAGGAAACATAAATCTTGCGTACGTAGCAACATGGATAAATTCGAAAAATAATTAACCGACAGTACATCGAATGAAAAATAAAATTAAGTATTTCGTAATGATCGCCTTCCGAACGCGACCAGTTATTTTTTTGTGCACTGCTCGAGCTCTCTCCGGATCCATCGGGGCCAGTTTCTCCGGGCCTGTTATGCGTATATGGCGAAATGGGTACAATATCACAAGCCCTTCCGTTCAGGTTATCACTCTAGAAAAAACACCGCATAAAATTCTTGCGATCGCATGTCCTAGATGGAATTAAAATAATATTCTTCATAGATATCTAATACAAATTTATTAAAGAGATCGTAGAAAAATATGTTTATGTAGCAAAGTTAACAATATTGGAAATTTACTGGTACTAGTTACTACCGCAGATTTCATTGCTAGATAAAGTATACTGTGCAAACATTACTGTGTTCCGGTTTGAAGGGTGAAGTATGCTAGTGAAATTACTGGCGTAACGAGACTTAGCATCATAAGTATCAAGACGAGCGCCAAGTGGTGTTGTGTATACCGTCTTAACCAGCGTCACATTGTCATATGGGCAAAAGTGTCGCTTACCATCCGGTGAACGCCTTACTCGTTACGTCGCCTTGGCCTATCTACATATACAAACAAATCAGCTTATACCACTACTGACACTATTAATCCACCATTGTGACCCTATTATTATTTCCGGGACCTTCCCATTCGTTCTAAATATTTCATTCAACAATAGCTCAAGCTGATTGAAAATCAAATCCGTAGCCTCTACTGCCCTAAATACTGAGCTTTCGCAGCTCATTTGAGACCGATTAACAATTTACTATTAGTTATGTAAAATGTATATAAGTTACTTATAAATAATATCTTATATTGCCTCATTTTTATCATATATATTTTTTTTATTTTTTGTTATAGCCTTGCCTTTATGCACATGATGCGAATGTCTTCAATTACATGATATTAGTTGTTATATTAACTGCAAATAAATAGAAAAAATCATTGGTGCAGGCCGGAGTCGAACCCGGTATCTCTATAATGGAAGGCGAGCGTTCAAACCACTAGGCTATCACGGCTCTTCATATTTATCTGAGACTCATATAGGCATCAATGGCTCAATTCCCTGTTGTGGACGTATGTGGGTTGCGGGGCCGGTGTCCGACTGGCCAGTGGGTCACAACCGTAAACCATCGCACACTCGGAATGTTCTAAACACGTATCACCGCTTAAGGCGATGATTTGATTCGAATTTTTACTATACAGCGAGCACATCTACTAATTGTTCTCTGTTAGCAGAGAGAGTCATTTTTATTTGACGAGGCGTGGAGAAGAGCAAATCGTTTGTTTAATTGATGATAAGTGATGCGTTGTCCGTCAACTACAGGACAATGGTTGTGATGGTATACACGGCACCAGATTGAGCTTACCTTAAGCTTTATTAAGTCCATAACCTTAGTAATTTCACTAGCTCACAGCGTCCTTGAAACCGGAACACAGTATTGTTTGGACATTATTATTTGGTGGTAGAAATAGAAGCTGCGATGATACCTACATAGTCGGTATTCAACAACAGAGACCTACCATTAGTAGTTACCACAACACTGCGTAATTCTATAGTAGTGTCCAAACATTATATTCCGTTTTTAAGGGCGTTGTAGATAGTAAAATTATTGAGGTAACGTCAGTAACATTTTATGTGATAAGAAAACAAAGTCAATGATGGTACAGTGCCATCAAAGAGAACGTCTCGCTCGTATCTTTGCTTCGACGAATAAAAAGTAAATTAGTAAACGAAAAAAATGCAGCATCTTTGTTTTATTAAATTTACTTCTAAGCAACGTCTATTGTGTGCCTGACTACACAGTTTTTATATTATACGCAGTGTAGATAAAACGTTCATTGTTATGAGTGAACGCACAATAATTAGCGGATTTACGTAAACTCATGGAAACCGTGCCGTGGGAGGTGCATTGAATGAACACTATAGTTATACACCATCTTCCGAACAGTACACGTGAATTATTTAAAAAAATTTTTGAACACAAAAACAAAAACTTATAAACTTTTCTTCTTAAATTCAAATATGTAAAAAATATTTTTTAATTTTTCGAATAACTTCATTAAAATGTAAAATATACTTAATATTTATATATATCATTGTGTAGTTTTGGAGAACATGATACAAGAAATGGCAATAACTATTTATAAAAAAAATGACCTATACAAAATTTTGAAACTTTAGGAACCCACAACTCGGGAACCCGACAACATACCAACAAAATTCCAACGGCTCTGATCTTATTTATCTAAGCGACATCTGTCTGTATACTAAATTTCAGCCCTTGCAGTTCTCGAGATTGAAAATTCTTGACGGACAGACGAACGGACGGACATTGTCGTTTAAATAAGGATATTAGATATAGATCAATCATAAGTTTTCCATGTACGAAGCAATCGGTTGTATTTAATTAAAACATTGAAAGTAGAGTAACAGTAATGTTAAGAAAAACGTAAAAATCCTTTAAAAAAATTATAAAGGTTACTTTGCACATTTATATTTAAAAGTTTAAGGTAACTTACAATATTTTTCACAATGCCAGTCAACAAGAGAACTCTTAATTAACCGTACCGAATTTACATTGTTACTTAACCTTAAGTGACGAGTTCATTGTTTCTAACTTAATAATCAGGGAATCACTTCTCAGGACCGTGAAGAATATGTCCGTTGGTGTTTAACTTTCAAAATAGAATTTGCTATTTCAAACTAACATGTAAGAAATTATAGTATAGTATCATCATAACATATAAATTCTACATATGTTGAACGCTGTGTATGAACCTCCACAGTTGTCCTGTCGCAAAACAGTACTATGCAAACGTTACTGTGTTCCGGTATGAAAAGTGTTATAAGTTAAATTACTTGGGTAACGAGACTTAACACATTATGTCTCAAGGTGACGAGTGCACTGATGTATCGTATACCACTTTACCCACTGCCACATAGTTACGGGTATGCGTATCACTTACCATCAGGTCAACGCCTTGCTCGACTCGTTCCCTCATCGAATAAAAAAAATTGGAAATCAAAACGATTGGACGATGATTTAAAATAAAACAAAATTGTATATTTTGAAGAAATTACTCATTAGTAAAAATTATCTTTTCGTTCTAACAAAGCGGTGTAACGGAAAATTTTAACAAAAGATTGATGTAAGCTGAATAGAGTCACGACTCCTTGAGATCGCTGTTCCCGCCTTTAGCTCCATTGTACGAGAGCACCGCGGCATGGTCACGAAGGTAAAGTCGACAAAAATGTCATGCAGATTAACCTTATTTAGTAGACGGAGAATTTCGTTGCGCTCGGTATAACAAACACAATGGCGTGAATCATATTTTTTTTGAGTCGGAGATACGAGCGATACCGTGTAATATTGCTGAAGAAACTTTGCAAAAAATTTATAAACATGGTTATACTAAACGATGATTTTAATCTATCAAATTCATCGCCACCTTAGTAAAATCATATTTAAAAACTAAAGTTAGTCATGTGTTATGTATAAACTGCCATCTGGTGAGTAAAATTGTATTCATCTAGTAGTACATCTAGTGAATAAAACTGAGTATTGAAAAAAGAAAAACATTACAAAAATCCTGTTATAAAAATGTTGATAAATAATAAATTTTATTGACGTCCACAAAAGCTCTAATGCAAGGTTTTGAAACGCTGCGATAGTGGTGACATCTATCGTCAAGTAGAAGAATCAATACTTACAGGCTCGTAGCGCATCGAGAGATGGCGGTAAAGTCGCAGCGCAGCCGCCTTGCATCGCAGCAAGAGCAGCATAAGACTCCCGATCGCAGGGCAGGTCATCACTGTATTTCCTCTTTCTGTTTATAATAGCCTTCCACATTTTGAATCGAACTTTTTTTTGTCTTTGAAGACTCATTTACATCACGTTAAACGAACAATAAATTTCACACTTTTTAAAATAGCTTAAATGCCAATGCACATTCACTTTGTACTTTCAACGACGTTATACATACACTATGGAATAACGTTTGAGATTGAGTTAACGCTGACAATTGCTAACCAGCGAACAGCACTGGAGATGCTTTAACAATCGCTATAGCAATAAAAAGGGCACTGCCCTTTGCATCACTACAAAGCGAGCAATTTTTCAATTCACACACCGTTCAATCCAAATCGATCCAAAATAACTTAGTAGTACTATGTCTGATAATTTCGGTTGTAAGAAATCCTTATACAAAAATCTAACAGTAAATTGTCCTGGTTCCATTAATTAATTACGTCAATTTATATTTTAAATACGTTACAAATATAGGACAACATCTATTAAATTAAATCTAATCTAGAAATTACTAAGCAATATATATAAAGTAAAATTATAACTACCGTTTTCAAATATAAACTTAATAAATAGTAACATTATTAAAGTTCAATAGCGGTAAATAAAGTATTTAATAATAAGTTTACCAGAACATGTTATGAACAATTTATTTTAATTTCAGTAAACATATTTTAATTGTTAGGGCTTTTATGGAAAAGATTTACGATTAATAACAGTATTAGATACCGGAGAAAAGCTTTAAAAAATAATTTGAAACACAACACGTTTACTTTTGTTTTAAATGAAAAAATGTGATTTTAATATATCAAACAAAAAATATTAAAGTACTTGCACTGATTAAATATTTTAAACAATTTAAGTTCAGTATTTTTCGTATTGCCAAATGTAACATGTAAAAGATTAAATACGTTAAAATTTATGAAAATGATGCCAACAATGAAGCTTCTAAATATTTTTAATTTTACACTTATAAGTAGGTGTTCAGTGTCCTTCAATTAAAATTTCGAGTCACATAACGATGTCGGCCAAAAAATAAGTTGTATTGTTTCATTCAATGAAATTGGAACCAAGTAACGGATCGTGACACTAAAGAAAATAAAGTGCTACACAATGCAAAGTGCTGGTGATAGGTCTCTGTTGCTGGAAACTGTATAGGTAGATAATACTGCAGCTACTTCTGCAGCCGACAAACATTTCTGTATTCTAGTTTGAAGTGTGCTGTAAGCTTGTGAAATTACTTGAATAACATGATTTAATACCGGAAGTCTCAAGACGACGAGCGCAATGTGGTGCTGTGTATACCATCTCAACCAGCGCTGTGCTGTTATGAACAAGCGTATCACTTACCGTCAGGTACATTTCTCACTTCATCGCGTCGTCATATAAAAAAGTATTATCAAAAGATCACATATTTTTTCATTAAATAGTGTTCATCTATTACTATTACATAGAATACAAAAAACTTTTACGAAACGTTTTGAATTAATAAAGGAAGTTACATAGACTTTTGATAAGCAAACGTTTAACAATTAGGTCAATTCTCTTGTCTATGTTGACTTATCATCATCGACCTGCGACAGTCCACTTGAATATGTAGAAGGTATAGCTTATAATTACAAAAGTAAAATCATACGTTTATGAGTCCTTATTAATGAAACAATTAAACAAAGGTGCACCGCACTAATGGATGAGACCCTGGACGGTAGCCAGGCAAGAAGTTCATTTTTAAATTCTTGCATTGAAGTTATGATAAAATCACCGGCGCATTATTTTTTCTCATTATTTCTTATTGTGAATTGTATTCATCGTAATTTTCTTAGTAAGAGGACGAACTATTATTTTTAATATTAGATTAAGCAAACAATAAGTGTGATTTTATTTGGCCCCGGTGACTTTGTGAATGGAAACAATGATGTGAAATTTTCGTACGTTTTAGTCTCCACATTGTCAGTCGTTACAGTTGAAATTTTCAGACTAATTGCGACAGAAATACGTGAAATGTATTAAAAGATACTCAAGTTAATTCTCTTACTCAATAAAAATAATCGGTATGGTATATGAGAAAGAATCAATTAGACGAAAATTTATGTTCACAAAATGTAATGAGAAAAATTTTAGGTTTTTATATCTACATATATATGAAATAAATAAATAATTATTAATCTTTATAAAAATTAAAAAAGATCTTTTAAATAAAAATAATATTATCTAATCATCAAATGAATATTACTTTAAACTATGTAAAGAATAAACAAGATAGCCCTAAGAGTCGCTATTGTTAGTCCTAACTAAGAAATGTATGGAAAACCCTAGGGGACATACGTCACATACGAATATCAAAGAAACAATACAAGTGCATATATTAAGAGGTGATTCACTAGTAAACTAATTATCACCAGTAGACTGACGATCAGACTAAAAGGAAAGATGTATTATATGATGTAGTAGGAAGATCTTCCACATTGGTACAGCACATGTTGACCAATGTGCGAGAATTTTGTGGTTTTTGCAACGTGGTGGATTTTTCATATTTTACTTCATCGAACAAATACGAAATTAAAATATCAAACGTTAGCAAACTTCTAATTATAGGTTCTAATGCTAACTCTCTTATGTACTTGACCTTGGATTTGGACCACCACAGCACCTATTACTACTACAAATGAAGTAAGTAGGATATCAATCCAATTTGAAAAATTCTGTACTGGAAATTATTTACAAGATAAATTAACATATGTATGAAAAAGAGGAAAGCAGTGTTACCAACAGAACATTGATTTGCCTGTTTATATGTATGAAACCGTGTTTTATGTTCAACAGCTCATCGATCATAAATTTTTACATAAATATGTTTTATTCAGATGTATTATTGATTAATATTAGTTCATAATTCCTTATTAAATTGGTATTAATTAATGACTTTGTTACTATTTTAATTAATGAACGCATAGAAAAGATTAACCTAAGTTATCGAGTTGAAGACGAGACTACTTGAAACAAATATAGGTAGAACAACTTTATTTATATCAATACCTTGTTCACCTCTGCTAGAACTAATCATACGTAATAAAACTATATATAGGTAAGTATTTAAAAAATAATTAGATTAATGTTTTACATCTTCAGCTATCTTTAAGTGAATATTTCATCAATATCAGTACAGACAGGAGAATAGTTTAACAAATAGTCGCAAAGGTAGTTTTCCCCACTGCAAGAACTCATTCTCCCTCTTCATCCCCTCCGACGACCGCGTAGCTCGCGCCACCGCGACTCGTTTTTCGTACTCCAAGTACGGAATTAGGTTAAGGTACA
>DWLS01002520.1:0-17910 GCA_018246255.1 Pachliopta kotzebuea | reverse complement strand
TTGCTGTACACGCCTGTAACTGGATTACATACCAGTACCTATTCTTATAATTGTTAATTTTAAGCTTGAATATTTTGCATGTGTTGCTGTTGGTGTGTCTAAATAAATAAATAAAAATAAAAATGTATTAACTTTCAGGGAAGTACACATCACTTTGCGACGTATGGAGTTACGGTGTGCTGATGTGGGAGATATTCTCCAAGGGCGACACGCCGTACGCGGGAATGAGCAACTCGCGTGCCAGAGAGAAGATAGACGCCGGTACGTCGGGATTAGGAAACCTACTTTCCATTCATTCATCAGATCATAGACGCACAATGCTAGAAACTTACTTATAAATTATAAGTACATTTTATGAAATCACTTCTTCTAATATTTGAAACGAACTTCTCTAAAAAAAAGATGATAAACTCCTAATTTTTAAGTAAAACTTCAGAACAAAATTATTCCTTTCAAGAAAAATTAAGAAATAGATTATAATGTTTAAACAGTTGACGACGAATAGATTTTCTTTAATTAAGTTGGCTTTAAAGTAAGAAGACCAGACCAAAGCCAGTATAATCATTTGGGAACAATAACTATAGATGTACACAGAAACGTGTTCAACTTACAGGAACGATCTTTTTGCTTTAGAGGTAAAAAATATAATACAGACTGAAGGTTAATTTTATATTTAGCTCGTTTCTGGATTCTCAAGCAATGTACAAACAACTCATAAAAAAAAAATAAAAGAAAACAGCTGTTATGTCTACTTTCGTTTTTAAACAATGAAGCGAAAAAAGTAAGAAAACGGTCTTCTAATAATTAATAATATTTCTAATGGTACTGTGCTGTTGGTTAAGATGCTCCTAAATCCCTAAATATATAGCTACTTATTATACGCTTTTAATTACATAAGAGTTCATACTTCACTTTTAATTTCAAATTCTCAAATATTTTTCTATACATAACATCAGGTTACCGCATGCCGGCGCCGGAGGGCTGCTCAGAGGAAGTGTACGCTCTGATGCTGCGGTGCTGGGAGTACGAGGCGGAGAAGCGGCCCCACTTCCACCAGGTGTATACAACCATCGACAGTATATACAACAGGTAACGGACGTCAGTAGCTGAGCTGAGTGACGTCATACTATATGCTCTCCAACGGATATCGCATCGTTTCTATTAATTACATATCGCAGGTCAAATTTACATCGAAAGTAGTTCTTTTATCTTATTTACCGTACCATATGATGTAATTGTAATTATTCATCTATTCTTTTAACTAAACTGTCTTACTGTTGTACAGTCTACAATGATTCGACCACGATATAGTTAGTAAAAATATTTAACTAAGTCCATTATGATATTAGATATGTTTTAAATAATAACCATTGTAACTAGTTTTAATGTAAATTTATTATTTTTCCCATTGCTTACAGCATTCTCGATTAAAACATGAAAAACTAGTGAATGGAATAATTGAACATTAGCTTAAAAGAAATTAAATTAGTATTTCTAAGTGGGTTTGTGATGAACAATAAATTCATCTAGTAAAGTATCAACAAGCTCATCTTATTGACTGCGGGCTTAAAAATATAGAAGTTTGTTTTGTATAAAACATTTCCGGTTTATTAATTCGAGTACTCCTTTTTTTTGATATTAGAAATAAAATTCAAGGCACGGTTGTTATCAGCAATCTCAAATAAGTTTTTTAAATGTATTTTATGTTATATTTAAAATAATCATTCGTTTGTATTTTTGTAGTTAAGCAAATAATTGGTATAGTTATTTTAATATATATCAGTGGTTTCCAGTAACGATAAATTGATCTCGAGTGGTTGATACTCTTGAACATTAATATAGTGGTAATATGGATGTTAAAAATTTTAACAGCGGAGATGGAAATGTTTGATATTTTTTATATATAAATAAATGATATTTGAAACCAAACCCTTATATGGATGGGATATAGTTTTAGTGAGCACTTCCAGTAAATCAATTTACGATAAAAAGTGTTAATCGTTTTAATTACTAGATAAGATAAGCCCATAGTTGCAGGTAGCGCAGCAAAGATCTTTGAGACAGGTCTATGATCTATGGATCACTGATGGTCACCTTCCAGATAATGGTGACTAGATTAGCGCTACATTCTTCGCAATCAAACAAATTTATGTGAATGAAAATATTATTTACTTTGTGTTTATAAAAATTTATCGCGTTTGATTTGATGTACATTATATATTTTTCTGTTATGATCCTAGTGCTTCCGAGTGTAATACTTAGTTAAGTTTTATTTTAAGTTTATGACTAATTTAAAATCGTGATTTATGTAACTTGCTTCCATTATATTGAATGTATTTACACAGTATAATAATAGTTTGAACTTGTTTTTCTTGCCTAGGGAGTAGCACTTTTGACAATGTATTCATTTAATAATATAATTTACAATAACCCCAAACAGTTTTCGTGTGTTTATTACTTTATAGTTGTAAGTTGTGAATGTAAATATTTACGTATATTAATTACAATAAACGTGCCGTATAAGTTGGTTTTGAATACTTGATAGCTTTTTATTTCAATGTACCCAATTCTCCCAAATTTATTCACTAATATTATGAGGAATTGTATCGCTAATCAAAAGTTATAAATAATACAAAAATCAAAACATATAAATATTTATTTATATAACATTAATCTTATAGATACAATTTAATAAGTTCATCGCTCACAGCTGAGGGTGTGAGGATCCCTAGATCTGTAAAGAGTAAAGTTATGTAGGCTGGAGGTGTATAATCAACTAGAGGATGTTCTTTAGACAAATCTTTTCCACTTTTAAGCACACCAGATAAATATTTAAATTCATTCGGCACATCCTGTTGGTTAAGAGGGTATATCCTTGAGAACTTGAAGCTCTCCGTCAGTACGTGGACCGGTTTCTTCAGTTCCAATGCAGACATCGCCAGGCTGTATGTGCCGATCTGGAAATAATATTCAAAACAGTATTTCTTTAAAGCCAAATATGATTAACAAGTTTGGGTTAAAGCTAGCCATGTAATACGGAGATCCCTGGTTCAGTTTACTTACCACATGTTGAGAATGTTTGGTGGCATCGTTTATACAAACCCAGCTGGTGATGATACCTTCAAAGATATGATGTAAGTCTCGCTACTGTTGTAATTTTATTAGTTTCAACACAGCATTATTTGCTTCCAATGGCAGGCATTGTCTGTGCCTCAAAAGACTGCTGTGTACCTGAAAATTTTTGTTCTTATCTCTTCTTTGTATTTAACGTACCTTGTTAATGATGCCTCCACTCTCAGTGACACCCTCAGCACCAAGCATCACTATGTCCACCTGCTCCATTATGTAGCCGACTGCAGCGTCCAGGATCAATGTGGCATCCACTCCACCAGCGAGTAACTGCTTATGCATTAACACACTGAAAAGAAATTGAGTATAAAGAAATCATTTTAAGTATTTTTTATGTATTGATTGAATAATCAAGACATGCTTATGTCAAACTTCTCTTCTTTATACAGAACAAACTATTTGTATACAAAATGACACCAAAGCCATTATAGACCTATGATACAATTCAATTATTTATTTACTTATTCTTTATGTATACTTAGACATGTATATATATATAAAACAATACTTTTTAATAAAAGTAACATAGTGTCACAGGCGAGCTTAACATTAAAAAGAGTTCTCTTACAGCATACCTAAATAGGAAGGATATACTATTTTAATTATTTGTGTAGGTGTACCGTGTACTAGTAATAGTAGTATATATGGACATATATCGCAAGTAAACAAAGTGGTAAAAATAAAATATGCAACTAGAGGTGAAGATTAGTCTTTAACTGTCTTCTTAAAAATAGGTGAGGAGGTACTGGCGTGGATATCATGAGGCTTACCCAAATAGGAAGGCTATACTATTCTAATTATTTGTGTAGGTGTACCATGTACTAGTAATATTAACATATATGGACATATATCGCAAGTAAACAAAGTGGTAAAAATAAATATACAACTAGAGGTGAAGATTAGTCTTTAACTGTCTTCTTAAAAATAGGTGAGGAGGGACTGGCGTGGATATCATGAGGAAGAGCATTCCAGAGTTTCACTGCTTTTGCCGTAAACAAATTACTGTACCGTTTGGAAGAATGTGTTGGTATTTTGAGAAGTAAATATTTAGGTAAGAAATTATATATATAAGCCAGTAAAAACAACATATAAATATCGCATTATTTAGTTTACTTATTTTGTTTTTAATGAGATAAGAAATTTATTTGCCAGGTGATTGATACTCACCCAGAATTATCCGGACCTGACATAGTGACATATACATGGAATCTTTTATTAGCTTTAGCTGCTTCCAACATAGCTTGAAGAACCACTCTTGACCTGGAATGTGTCAGGATTTTCTGAGAGAAAAAAGAGAAAAATTAAATGTGGTATTAATTCTTTTAGTGCCAAGGAGCGCCATCGCGCTGCTCTCGCTGATTGTGAAAAATTTGAGAAAGTTTGGGGTCGCGATAGCGCTCCTTTTAATTTTCTTGTCAATAAATATATAGTATTTAATTTCTTTATTTTTATTATCATAGCATAAAATCTTTTGAACAGAATGTTGAATAAATTATGAATATTAGTGTAATTGTAACCGAAATGGTGAATATGTTCAGATAAATTATCTCACATGCACTTTGTTTACTGGCAATTTTAACATATATTTGTAAAATATGTATGACACTAAAAGGGTTAAGTATAACATACATGTTTCATGTTAAACTTTGACTTTTTCTATATACTATTGAGGTAGCAAACAAGCGTACTGTCTGCCTGATTATAAGCAGCTACCATAGCCTATACACGCCTGCAGCATCAGAGGCATCACTGGAGTGTTGCTATTATCTATTATATGTGTATAGCTAAGTTACAATGGTAGAAATATTGAATATATACAGATTACATGGTTCCCTTTATAACATATGATATTTAAACCTATTACTTATGTAAAAAAAATTATAAACTTCGTACTTACACAGCCGTCAATAATAAAAGGTAATGCCTGCTTGGCAACTTTTCCTCTTGCTTCTAGCAGTGTTTCCAGAAATATCTGACCTCTTTGTAACATTATTTGTTCACATTCCTCAAAAGACTGTATGAAGAAGAAATCTATTAATTTATAAATAATATGAATTTTATTTAATTAATTGAATTCTTGCATATCCTCAGCTGATAAATGCCTACCGCTGATGATATGCAATCCTAGAGAGGTAGTTGCGTACAGGTAAACATAGTGCCAGAAGCCCCCACAAGATGGATCGATAATTTAATAAAGGTCACAGGTAACCACTAGGCACAAACAGAGAAGAATTAATTAGAGTAGAAAAAGATTTTTACTCTAATTAATTCTTCTTTGTCTGTTGTTATTCTTAGGAATTTAACAAATTCTTGCATACTCTAAAAGAACTTACTGATATTTCTTGTTCTCTCAGGACGGTTAATCTTTTATGTAGATAAAAGTAGGTTTTTGATATTGTTAGAATTAATATTCTTGATAAATTGTAGAGGTACAATTAGGTTTTAAATATAAATCGAATAATATCTAATAAAAATGTTGCAAAATTGAAACATAAATAAGATTTAAATAATATTTTCTATGTATCTATTACAATTATAGGTTACAGACCTTTACATCAAGTTTGGCAAAAGTGATAAATCTCATAAACAGTTCACAACCAGAAGAGATAGCTGTTACTGGCTGGTCACAGTGCCGCATCGCATCCACTGCAAGTTGCAGGTTCAAATCCAACTCCCTCACAGTTGCCACTATGAAAAAGATGTAATAAATTTATCTAAATGTAATTAATTTATTGCCAGAAGTTTTCATTTTGTGTTATTAATTATATATTAACTTTTACACAATCTATGATTTCTTTAATGATTTTTTTAAAAGAGATTAACGGCTAAAGTAATATATATGTAAACTACTTTAAATGCCACGGTTCTATTACTTTCATTACATTTTATAATGAATATATATGTTAGTAACATAATATACCTTTATAATTTTCAATAACTGTCAGTAAAGTTCTTATTGCAGCTACTCCGGCAGAAACATCTTCTTCTTCCCTTAATATTTTAAGAAATATTTCTTGAACTTCTGCAATAAAAACATCAAAAAGTTAAATCATACTTTGTTTTAATATTTTGTATAATTTTCTTAATGAAATTACCTTCTTTTCGCATGGTTTATGTATATCTATTGTCCGTTCAGTTGTTTCGTTTGTATACTTAACAAAAATTTAACATATGCAAAAAAAGTGTTTGTGTTGAAAATATTAACCTAACCCTTTTAATGTTTTCAACCACCGTTAACAGTAGAAACAAGACTTAACAAAGCGACTAGGTTTTAAAAATAGATATTTACTTTATGTGTCAAGTGCATGAAAAAACTAAAAACTATATAGTAAGTATTTATAAATATAAAGTATAATTAAACTTTTAGTTCAATGTACGATTTTACAAGACACGACTACATGCGAAATGATTTTTTGGTCATCGCGTTCTTTTTATGACGTCTTTATTCTACGATATTAAACCAATTTAAATATTTCGAAACCTGGTATTTAAAAAACTAGTGTCAGATCGTAATACCCTGTTGTAGTATGACATTATTTTTTTTAATTTTATGACCAGGTAATTATAACCTTTAACAACTCTTATTTAGTAGTATGACATATATTTGTAAACGTTAGACTTAATAGATTATAAATGGCCCTGTATAAATGTGTTCCAAAAGATGTTAATTTTTTTCTAAAATTTTATTCTTATTTAAGAAAATACTGAATATGAGTAAATTGTTTCTTTGTATTGACTTTATTAATCTTCGTTTTAGTGACAGTTTGTTAATATAGTATATTTTTAATTGTTTAACATGCTTGTAAATTATGTCTCTGATTTACTTTAGAACTAAACCTAATAAAAACTTGCACGCTTATGCAAACTGTCTGATAATAAAGACGAAGGGTAGGATGAAGTATAGTCTTTGTAAGTTTTAAAAGTTTAGTATTGAACAAAAAAAGCTTATGTGGGATGAAACTGAAAAGGATTTTTAGATAAACTTAAGTATATAATCATAAATACGTAAGGCGCCATCTAGTATGAAATCACGAAGAATTAAATGATGACAATAACATATTTCTTAAGTAATTTTCAAAGATTTTCCGTTGTAATAATTTGCTTATTTTATTATAGAATTAAAAATTGTTGAATTGTGTAAAAATAAATTACGAAAACTGTCTCAATTGGTTAGGGAAAGTCATGGTCAACTCCAAGTGCGGAGTACCTGTCGCTGTAAAGGTTGTTGATTATTGTCTTACAAGAAATCGAATGGCTAAGACGCGTACATTCCTAGTACCTATACTAACTATTCGTTTGTGTTTGAAATAGTGTTTTGTAGATAGAAAGTTTCAACTACAATGGGCAATTCCGCATCCCTAAAAGTTAACGATAAAAGGAGGTGGCAGTAAGTTTTGTTTACTACATTTGTAAGGTATTTAAAATTAATTATTAATATTATGAATATGAACGGGACCGATCGGTGTGGTCGGTCATCTTTGGGTAAGACCTATGTTCACCAGTGGCATCCATCGGCAGATGATGATGATGACTAAGAAAATATTCTACCAATTTTAAAATAATTATGGAAAAAATATTTACAGATATGTTCATGAAATTTTATTTAATTTTTCGATATTAATAAAAGTTCCTGCAATTTTCATAAACATTCTTTGTAAACTATGTTATTTTGGGAAACATCAAAAATATTAAAAATAAGGTTATGTAACAAAATAATATTTATTAAAAATTTTGAATTACAAATATCCAATTACTAATTAACATACGTAGACAATGTGCGGGTGGCAAGTTCAATTCCTACTATAGGTTTATCATCAATGTACTTACATAGTTGTTATAAATTATAAACATTGGCAATTCTAAAAAATGTATTATGTGTAAATAAGTACATTTAGAAGTAAATGAAAATGTTTCGTAATCGAATGAAGTTAATATTGAAATTATCATCAAATATTATTAAAGCGAAGAGATATCAGATTGCGCATCGGTTTTAGGAAATTTTACAAAACAATGCGACTTGGGTTACACTTGTTGCGTAAATTGTTAACTGTGTTTCTTACCAGGAACAATGTTCATGGTACCAAAACAAACATGTACCGATTGTTTATTTTAAAATGCGTGCAATCGCACTACTCTATGTGTATCGTTACGTATCTACCTAACGTTTATGTACGAAAGTAAAAGTCTAACCTTTTAATTTCATGTTATATGAAGAATCGGGCCAATGTTATACATGATCTACATACGAGTACTTTTCATTGTACGGACATATTTCAAATGTTAAACATTTACAATCGATATAATTTTTAAAGTATTCAAATAGGAACAGAAAGTACTTACTAATTATAATTTAAATAAAAAATCGTCAAGGCATTTAAAATATCCTACTTTATAAAATATAGTATTCTTCTCTGAAATGTGCTGCTGCTAGAAAAGAGAACAGTTACAAATCGGAACATCTTTAAATCAAAAGTCCGGGAACTTCTCTTAAATAAAGTAATGATTGGGTCCTCATAAATAAATTTTTACGTACCGACGTACTTACGTTTATTTATTATTTTTTATTATTATAAGCATGAGTATGTTATGTATTATTAATATATGTATTTGTCTAATTTAATTTTGTGTTTGTACTGTGATACAATTTGATATTGTTTTCATATGTATCACACACGTTTTACTTTAAGTGCTTCATGCACTTACCTACCTCATCACATCTCTGCACCACCCATGGTAGACTGTAAGATAAGAGAAAGAGATAAATAAATAAGTAAATAAATAAAATACAGTTTGTGTCAAAAAAATCATTATTATAACGTAAAATTGGAGACTTTGTTCATCGCTTTTCGGAATGTTGGATTTGTGTCATACATGCGCTATTTTGTTCTCTAATTAGTATGTATTTTAAATGTAACCGTATAATTTCATACATGACCAAGAATTGACTAAGGCCTAGGCAACCTAGACACGTGCCCCATGAAATTAGATTTTTAATTTTTATTCAAATATGTCCGAAATTGTAAAGTAGCCTAAAGCTCACTTTAGCATTACTCCGCCACTGTATAGGAGGTTTGGTTTATATTGGTAAAAACCCATGGAAATTTATTTTCTTATCATTAAGAAAGTTTCTAGTACATAGTCGAAAGAGAACACGATACAATTTTCATTTAAATATTGAGAATTATTGTTTAGATACAAAATAATGCATGTTTTCAATTTTTTAAAGTATTCCTTAAAAAAAATATATTTTCGTTACTAAAATATTGGTGCATATAGTGTAACATCATATGAGAATAAGCAGTTTCGATAGCAATTATTTCTGTAAATTACAGTTTTGTTTAAAAATAAAAAAAAAAAGGTTTTGTGTCATTGTCATTTTTTACATCTTAAGGTCAAGGCGGGGCTTTTTGTGTTTCAGTGATTCAATGATTCAAATGATATAAAGAAGCTAATATTATAAAGAAACAACCCATTAATAAATTGAACATGGTTTATTTTAAAACAAGATTTAAACTTTCTTTCGTATCTTAATTCTGAATGTACTTTGTTTTCATAGATTATGAAGCAACTATTTGATATTGGAAAAAAACCTAAGTTTTCTTATTTCGGAAAGTCAAAAGATTATACGATTTATACTTTTTTACTTAATCACAAAGGCGAAATAAGAAATAACAAGTGGCCCATACAAAATTGTGAATCTTTGTGCACCCACAACTCGGGAACCCGACCACATACCAACGAAATTCCAACGGCTCTGATCTTATCTAAGCGAGATCTGACTGTATGACAATTTCAGCACCAGCTCCTACCCCTTGAAGTCCTCGAGATTGAAAATTGTTGACGGACAGACGGACGGACGGATATTGTCTTTTAAATAAGGATTTAATACAATGGGTACAGGAAATTAGAAACAGTGACAAAATTAACATTGCGCTCATCGCTTTGAGACTTAAAGTTTTAAGTCTCGTTACCTCAGTAATTTCTCTATCTACAGCACCCTTCAAGTACAACACTATAATGTTTGCAAATAACTATTTGGCGGTAGAAATAGGAGCTGCGGTGGTACCTACCTAGACAGTCTCCGGCAACAGAAATCTATCACTCATAAAATATTACATTAGTAAAATCACTAGAATACGATAAAATTTGCACACTACGGTTAGGCGGTAAAAATTGCCGCTGCGATAGATCTTACAAGAATGGTCTCTAGCTATAGCCAATATTTTTGTTTATTTACTTATTTACTAGTTTACCCAATTTCAGCACCAACTCCTACTCCATGTAGTTCTCGAGATTGAAAATTCTTGACGGATAGACGGACATTGTCGTTTAAATAAGGATGTAAAAGTTTACTTTTCTATTTTAAGCTATGTTTATATTTTACTTATGTATCTTTCATTGCGGTTTAGAGATAATGATTTTCGCTGTTAGTAGCAATGTTCAATGGCTACAAGTAAGTGTATAAGATGTAAAATTCTGTTAAATAATACGTCTGATTGGCAATTAATAAATGAAATTTAAATTGATATAACATTATTGTATACTTTCGTACGGTAGTCGTGTAAACCTAGATACAAATGGTACGAGAATTGAAAAGAATATCACATTATATGTCTATTAAGAATGTTGTTGAATCACGTCTTTACAACTTATAACAATGTTCATTTAAACAAAAAAAGTCTTCCGATTTCTCCACTAGCTACAATCGTGGAGAAATCGTTTATTACTGTTTACTATCAGTCACCGAAATACAGGAGAACGAGCGGTAATTGTTTACTGTCATTTAGTCAAGTGGATGAATGTAAAGACTGATTATTAAAGACCTTGGACATCTACAGATGTAATCTTAACGGTTTTTATTCTATTCTCATCGAATATTATTTAAATGCCAAATTTCGACCTTCTAGTGCATTGGGAAAATGTAGGAATGAAACGCAGACAACAAAGTTAAACCATAAGTTTTCCAGCGTAAGAGAGAGACATAGATGAATGAAAGTACTGTTACATACAGTTTATAATCTAACTTATATGTGATTGGCAAAATATAATGACTTTCTGTTTGAATATTTCTAGATTTACATAATAATAAAAAGTTAGATATAACAAAATAGTAATCAACGATACCTTTAGAATAAATATTTAACTGTATATCATTAATTAAATATGAAATATTCTCCTGCGGTATAAACCAGTAGTAAATTAGTGCTTTAACTTGTAATTTTATTGTAGTACTTTAATTTTATTTGTAGTAGTTAAAAGAGATACTAAATCAATAATCACGCGATGTACAATATATCGTGGGAAATTAATATAAATATGATATTTATGTAGACAATCCAGTAATATATAATCTTACATTACATAATGCTCGTATTGTTAACGGTTTTATGATATACGTAAGTGTTATACACTCGCATCATTTAACAAACAGTATTTAACTGTTAAAGTTTAAATAATTCTTTTACTTAAATCTACTTAAAAAAAAATCTGTAAAAAGTCTCACATTATTTTTTTAACATAATGTGGTTAGTTCGTTGCATTTATTTATATTTATACACATATTATAGGTGTTACATTTTCGTTTAAAATTTAACTTATTTAAGAAGTAATCCATGGTATAGAGAATGTTCTAAATAGAAATTTAAAAATAATTGTTTAACTTTTTGTATTATATAATTTTGCTTGAGTTTTAACCGCTTTTCATATTTACCGTTATAGTTTTAGAATCTCATTAAGCTACAGTTGATTCTGATGTTTAATATATAAATTATATTTTTTTTTTCTGTTAACGATAATAACCTGCGTTACGTGAACCAAATATTTGTAGTGCTGATTATAAATATTTTCAGTTTACCACAAAGTTTAGACATATAGATTTTAATAGATACTAGTGAACCGGAAATTTGTTTTAACTTAGTCACCAATGGTGTGTCATTTACTAGTTCCATGTTGTGTGCCAAGGTTACAATATATACTTACAATTGGTTAAAATCACGCCAAAATAAATTGAGGAAATTGATTAAGTTCAGAATTCTCAATCGTGATAAGAAAAGCAATATCGCTTTAATCTATACGTTAAAGGTGTACCGACGTATCTATTTAAATATACGAATGAGTGGGGATGACGTAATTATCTATACGTTTGTATATTTGGAGAGTTAATCTATGTTAAAGTATTATGAGTAATACTAAAAAAAATATTTTTTGTTCTGATACAGTTTCTTTACACTTATGGTCTTATATTTTTTGTATCGATATCCTTACGACTACTTCAAAAAAAAATTTCTGTTTCTGTTTTATGCCACTATATTTTAATTAAGGAATGCTATATGAATATATATATAATTACATCTACTACTAATATGTATAACTAACCTCCACAACGTGTTGACCTTTCAACAAAATTATTATTTCCTATAAGAAATCTATGATACTTTCTTATCTCATATATAATAAAATCTACGACAGACCGATTACAATTTTTTAAATTTGATTTTATATTTTAAATAGCTTTTTTTCTTGAATAAATATAGACTAAATTTATTGAACATTGTCTGCTACTGGTTACACAAAGTGAACCGTTAGACAAAAATGTTTATATATAACAGGATTCCCCTAATGCAGTAAAGAATGTAAATAAGTGTCGTAAATCAACGAAAAAAAAATATTAAAAAATAGGTATATTTGTGAAGACTGTAAGGATAATTATTTTAAATGCTATTTATAGAAAAAATTGTCGATAAAACAATAAGAAAGTGCTCTAGTAACTTATTAAATTTGTAACCATAAAATATATTTTTTTTTGACAGGAAAAACGTCTAATAAATATCATCTATCTCACTCACATTGCTAAAAGGACGACATAACAATAAACACTTTCATTACATAATTTACTATCAATTTGAATAATATTTATTATGGTAAACTTATTGCGATAAAAACTTACATAAGTATACTTTAATGTTATTCACGCCATAGGTTAAAACATCTGCGGCACAAGTAAACGGTGCCTCAAAGATTATAATTAATCTTTAGATTTTTTTATCATTATTATTAAAAAATATAGTTTTTGATCAAATTTAATAGATATTAAAACAATTGGAAGAAATAGGTAGGCCAGGGTCTGTTCGGTCTGTTAAACATTTGAACAATGTTATTCTCATGTTGCGTAAATCACTGATCATTATTTCACTGTACAAATAATTTTCAACTGATCTTTACATATATACAAATAAAAAGAAAAACAAACATTTAGAATCACCTTATCAATATATACTATAGTAATTACGTTAGAACAAAACCACACGCTTATTGCTTACAGACGTAAGACGCTTTATGTAATATTTGTTCAAGAAATTTTAATATCGATTACATCTTTTATTCGACTTGTCCACGAAATGTAAGGCGTTCACCTGATATTAAGTGATACTCTTACCTTGTACTCTCTTAAAAATGGTATACACTTTGTACTATGTGGTACATATTGCGCTCGACGCCTTGAGATTTGAGGTGTAAGTCTCGTTATTTTAGCACCCTTCAAACCGGAACACAATAATATGTACAATACTGTTGCATTATATGGTAATTCATAATATGACACATTTTGACCTTGGACGTGGCTGTTCCAATGTGAAATTGCAATAGTTGAAAATACCAGCTTTGTACCATACCTTTCTCTAAGCTTTATTATAATACATATTTTATTTTGAATTTTTGGGCTTACTAGAACAGGATTAAACCACCATTACTTGCAATAAAAAGGCTCTTTGGAATCATGAGTTTTGATAATGGGTGGTCATCATCCTTCATCGGACGGTGTGTATACATCATCTTCTTTGCAATAGTATTGCGAGGGTGTTAAGGAATGCCAAGCCCTTTCCTTGATTGTCCTTAAAGGTAATTCAGAGCTGCAAAGATTCTATGGGGACATTTACATAGATAAGGACAGAAATTCAACGTATGATATCTCTATATATTGTGTACAATGTATATCTATCTATATTTATATATATAAGGAGAGAGAAACAAGCCGCAAAGACGATGCATGCATCGTTTTATTATCCTCTATTTTCTTATAACATTGGAATGTGTCGAAATAGCTTAGGGGCTTAATACTTTGAAAACAAAGGTCATAATTTCGATTTTCATCGAAATTTTTTTTTTTGCTTTTTCCCTTCTTCCACAATGTTAACTTTGATCTTTCATGTCTCCTCAACCGGAGTAGGTATAGACATTTTTTTCAGATTCCCCTACACCCTGCTTTATTTAATCCTGAAAGGTTGTCCATGCAGTTCTTCTGGCTCAAAAGTTACACGCGTTACGGAGTATTTAAACCAGCGGATGAGTATTTTTTGCGCTGATGCGATTAAGTAATAGAGAATAAAACGAAAAGCTTTCATATCTATACACGGTACTTTGAACTCTGTTGTTGTAAATCTCTATCCGTAAAACGTATTACTGGTTTCGTCACTTTATGTTTATGCCACTCAGACAAAGTCACAGCTAACAGTTAGTCTATCATAATAGCAAGTTGTGTTACGCCCTTGACCTGATCTTGGTCGTGCGACTCAAGGCATGCATGCGTCGTGAGAGCATGATTTATTACACTGATCTATCAACAGAACTACTCTATTTAGTTCAACTGAGTTCGCACTATGATTTAACTGCCACTTAACAATGTAACGATAGAACTTTGTACAGGAAATAGTTGTTACATTTTATTAAAAAAAGTTGTTTGGAGTCACTGGAACTAAACAGCACAAGACCTTATTTTGTGGATATTACAACTTATCTCCATCTGTGGAAATGAATGAATAAGTCTATTTGGATATAGTTTTACTGCAAGCTAGGTATAGTCATTCGTAAGTCACAATAAGTTTCCGTTCCTCAAACATTAATTTGTTCTTGTTTTCAATTTATTTCATTAAATCTCCATCTAAAATGATTGTAGATATATAAACTTCAGCATCTTTTTCATCTACGAAGAACACACTAAAGATTTCAATACTCACGGTATTAATGATTCGTTAATAGTGAAATCAACAATCACTAAAGTATTTATTAGATCTTACATTTTAGATCTTAAAGAGACGTTGAGTGGATTGAGAACATCTTTGCCAACACTTCATTGTAATAAGCAGAAGTATCACATATTAAGTCTTCTTAATTTGTCCAGGTTCTATTTCCTGTGTCTTTTTAAAACAAATGATTACCTAATTAAAATCTACATCATTCTTTTTTGTTTTTCATTAAGATATAGACAATAGACCATTTAAACGTATTTTTTGCTACTGCAGCAAAAAAGAGAAGGTGAATTTTGCAAACCTTGAACAAAAGATGTTGTGCTGTTATTATAAGTGAACGTATTCTTGATTCATTGCTCTTACGAATAACTTTGTATACATTTTATTGAGTATCTGAATACATTAAAGAAGAGCAGAAGGTATTATGATCACCAGCTCGTAGATGTCCGCTACTAGACATACATACGATTTATACAAAGGCCTCCACAATGATTAATCTCGCGCTATCGGTATCTATTCGTACGCGAATAGGTTTCGGGGCTTTCTCTCCTAACGGGAGAGTCTAGACCATTTATCAACTTCGCTGCCTAAATGATAGTTGATGAATGTCACATGTCCTCGACAACTGTTGCTATGGACGAATGTCAGCTTGTTCTTCACTGGAAGCTTAGTGGGTATCCCACGCTTTTGTGCTATACAGCCAACCTCATTTATAATTAGCCATCACTACTTATGTGCATACATTAAATAAAACATTATAATTTTAAAAATATATAAATTCAAGTTTTTTGAACCTTTTGACTGCGACGTGCTCTCGTACGAATCCACCTATATGGACATCGCGTTTTTCGCTTGTCAGTCGCTACGGCTAGTTGTCCACTGGTCAGTGCCCAAAATAGTATCTGAAACTTCGATGCCATTCTTAGGATTTAAAAAATAACAATGGAAAAAAAATTAAAATATCTTTTTCTTTATTTATATTGTTAGTTTCGGGGGCCTGAAGTAAATGTATGTATTTATGGTTTAAATACCTAATAAAATCGCGTTTTGACCTACGTGATTTTACATCTGCTGACTTTAGAGGTTTACTGCTTGAATTCGCGACAATATGCAGTAAAGAAACAGATTTACAGGAATCAATGCACGGAGAAATTATATGAAAGTGTACCATAGAAGAACAGTGTAATATGAAGACAATTGATTGAACGGTATTGAAACAATTGCCTATATTTAGGTGCTATATTACATAAAACAACAAATTCCATGTTGAATCAGTTGGAGAAACAGTAATAAAAGTTTTATAGTTAAAAAACACAGAGGGCGTATATATACGCTTTTCGTTTATATTGATGGATTTGTGAGAGCGTATATATACGCCTTTAACAGTCAAAGGGTTAAAAAAAATTGTGACGAGAATCCTTAATTAAATGTTTATATGTTCTCAATATCGAATTTTACCTATGTTTGATAATAAAAATTCATAGTAAAAACATAATTTTTTTTATAAGAACAGTTTATGTATGGCGACCATTATTGGTTAATTTCCACAGTAAAATGGCGTAACCTGTGATAACGGTGTCATGATGTGATCAACCATGCCTATAAAACAAAACGTTTAGATAATTCTTAAACTTCGAGAGGGACAGGAAATTAAGACTACTAATAACTTATACAAATCTGATGCTAAAAATCATGTTTTAAAATTCATGTGTTTTTAATTATTCCTTAAATAATAATACTTTAATTATTCATTAAATTGAGGTTATGACAATATTTATTTTTATTTAACAAATTACAATTTAAATAGATAATATTAATAGAAAAAAGAGAAGAATGTAGATCTAGTTAATTTTAAATCTTTTCGTTCTTTGTTTATTTATTTAAAGATCTATAAATAATTGTTTATTCCGTACTTTATAAGTATATATTAAAAAAATAAACCTGGTATATGAATAATAAAAAATCAGAGACACTGCGGTTTGTGCATTTGTTTATTTATCTTTACATTTGTATTGACACGCACTGAACTTGCAAACTGGGAGATGTTTTGCTAATTGATAAGTGGGAAGTATTATGTATTTAGCGTGATCACCGCAGGTCGGGTCTTCAGTCTTCTTAACGAGTTCGTACGAGCTCAACAAGATTAGGACTCGTAATCTTTTAGGAATTTTTTTTTACATTTTTATCGTCCTCGTACTACAAAATTAAAAACTACTGCGGGGGAATTTTATAAAATTCACTAAAAAGTTTTTACTGTCTGTGATATTGGATCTCCTTAAATAATTTTCAAAAATGGAATATCTAACACGAAAAGTCAAATCCGTCGCGAATATTGACGTGTGTCAAATGAATGGCGCGGGCGATTCTCATAAAGTTAAAAGGTAAGATTTAATATTTACTTTAATAAATCACCTAGTACAGATTATTAAAACATAATTTTGGATTGATTTTTTTTATCTTTACAACATTCCATTGTAATTCAATAAAACCTCTGTAATGTGAATATGCATAATAAGAAATTTTAAATTATTTTTCGACTAATTTAAATTTCACTTTCACTTATTACTAATTTTGTTAGACAGTAAGTAAATCGAATATAATTTTTATTTCATACAACTCTTTCATTACTTATCGTTAGCGTTCTGTATGAGAGAAATGTCCGTGGATAAGATCTAGGTATAATTCTAGACTGCTGAAGGAATTATATACTCATAGTATTAAATAGCGTTGTTTTTCATGTTTTTAGTTTTACTTAGCA
>DWLS01002519.1:0-17910 GCA_018246255.1 Pachliopta kotzebuea | reverse complement strand
GTTGAAATAAATAGTTATAGATAAAAATATATTTATTTGTACACCACAAACAAAATATATTTACAAAGAAGAGAGTTTGTAGCTATTTATATACTTTACAATGGTTGTGGATCGTTAGTGCCTGTGATAGGTAACAAGACCAGGTCTCGCAAGTAACATCTGTGTATAAATTATTGTAACAATTATAGATATTTGTAGTGTATGTTTGTTCGTACGCGTGCGAGAACTTACTGTTAATAATGTATAAAACTGGTGTTATATAACAACAAATAACTATGTAATTATCTCTAAAAGTTTATCTGTCTTCGTATGATTGAGCAAGAATTCGCACAGTACTATTTGTCAGCTTCAATAAGATCTGCGGTAGTACCTAGATGGTTACCAACAACAGAGAGCTACCACCAGTTTATTTTTGAGGGTAGCAGCAATTCACTGAATAAAAAGTATCTTGTTTCAGAATAACGCGTAGTCGTTACTCCGGTGAGCCTTCCTTCGACTGGTTGTACGTAACGCCGTGGGCCAGCCTGCCCTCCTCACTGCTGGGCCTATTGGCTGGAATCCTGTTGTACCATTGGCAGCAGAACAACGTCAATCCACAAGAGAGCCTGGTAAACTTTCATAACACTCCGACTCTGATATATTACTACTACTGGTGGCATATCTCTGTTGTGAGGTCGGTGCTGTATGCTAGTGAAATTAGTAACGAGACTTAACACCTGAAGGCTATGAGCGCTATGTGGTGCTGTGTATACCATCTCAACCCAGGCTACGTTGGTATGAGCAAGCGTATCAGTTTCTTTTTACTTTTGTTACTCCAGTTCTTTTTGCTTTTTAATTCGAAGTTACCGCTAACTCAGTCCCTTCTTCTTACCCACATAAATTACGCTGATTTATGTTTTCTTGACGCTACAGATGAACAACTTAACAAACTAGAACGTCTCCAAAATCTTTGCATACGATTTATTTTTGGTTTGCGTAAATCTGACCACATTTCTAAGTACAGGGCTCATCTGAAAGGGTTACCTTTACGGAGACGACGGGATATGAACGTTTTATCTTTTCTTTACTCATTACTTACTAGTCCTCATACTCCTTAATATCTCTGTGAGCGCTTCGAGTATCTTGTTCCCTACGGATTTCAATGTCGCTCCTCTAAATCTTTACTTCTCAAAATACCGGCGCATTCCTCCAAACGGTACAGTGATTCTTCTACGGTAAAAGCAATGATACTACGGAATGCTCTTCCTCATGATATCCGTGCCAGTTCTTCCTTACCTATCTTTAAGAGAGTTAAAAAATATTATCTTCACCTCTAGATGCATATTTTATTTTTAACACTTTGTTTACTTGCGATATTTGTCTTTATATGTTACTGTTACTAGTACACGGTACACCTACACAAATAATTAAAATAGTATATCCTTCCTATTTAGGTATGCTGTAAGAGAACTCTTTTTAGTGTTAAGCTCGCCTTTGTGACACTATGTTACTTTTGTTAAATAGTATTGTTTTATATATATACGTGTAAGTGTACATAAAGAATAAATATAATTGGAATTGACACGAAAAATAAAACAATGTTATGATACAATTGAATTTAAAAAAACTTGTCACTTATCCTACTAAGTATTAATTTCAACAAATTACTTGCTTTAATTTGTGTGTCAACATCATCATAAAATTGGTGTCTAACGTATATGGGTCTTCCTTGAAGATCAGTATACGGTTCAATCTCCTAATGTTGTATTTAGTGGTTTCCTTCGACTTTCACCAGATCATGAGGTCATTTTGTGTCAACGAGCTATATCATTAGATCAGTGTCTATACAAACTTAGTTACACTGTTTAAACGCTTTCTTTCCTCGCGATGGTTATCAACTAATATCACGTTAAACCATGTATCAAATCTCGTGGATATAAACATTAAAAAAAACTTGATAACACTAAAATCTTAAAACCTTCACAGGAAACCTTTAGTGGAATGATAATATTAATGTTGGATATTATTATTTTGCATCTAGTCTCTGTTGGGAATGTCCAGCGGTGGAATTGTATCGACCAATAATGATGATGATAATCTATTATTTGACTTATGTAATTGAATTTTATTTCATTTAACAACTAAAAAAATAATAATGTTAATGTATTGATTTTCCACCTGCAGCTGTTCCGCATTATGTACCGCTGCTCGGTGCCGCTGCTCTTCGTCACCGTGCAGTCGGGATACTTCCTCAAGCAGTCGGAGTCGCGCGTGGTGTCCGCCGCCTGCGCAGCAATCGACCGTCCGCTATTCGCGCTTCTCGTCACCATCGTTTTATTCGGCTCCATATACAAAGTTGACAGTAAATATCTGCTTCACAACAATAATTTACATGTGATTAAGTCCACGTTTTAAGTGGTTTCACCACTTTAATAACATCAACTGCTCCTGACATGCGACTAACCGCCGTATGAAGACACCGCAGAACCGATTGTAGTTGGGATCCTTTGCAGGGTTATGTGGGCATCCATAGACATATGATTATATATTTATGTACTTATTCCACTCAGGTCTTTGGTGGAGGTTCCTATCGTGGTCTGGCTGGCGGGCGTTGAGCCGTATGTCGCTGTCCATACTGCTGGTGCATCTATTTTACAACTACATCCAAGTTGCGGTGAAGACGAATCTTGCGAGAACCTCGATCTACGACATTGTAAGTTCCATTACCTAACATCGTTTAAGTGCATATCACACACACAGACTAGTTGTTTAAATGAAAACGAAGTTATGCTAATGATTACCGTGGTAACGGGGTTTGGAAGGTAGTCATCGGAAAAGCCCGTGTTCAATACCTACTGACCTTAAGTGTCCAGAGAAGTAAAACTGGATGGAAAACCTAAGAATTCCAAAATCTACTACAGCTTACTACAGCTTTTTATGATAACAATACTCTCAGCAAACCTCACTTTACCAAGGTATTAAATAAATAGCATTAATCATCTCTTTATGAATGAAGACGGCTGTTTATTTATTATAATGTCATGTCGCAATTTGTTCAGGGGTTTCTGCTGGTTACCAATCACTTACTGTTACAGAACAGCACTTTTTTTGTGATTAAAATATTAATGAATGAATGTAAACTTACAGGGCGGGCATGCCTTCGTGACAATCTTCATGACCTACATCACCGCCTTGCCGTTACACATGCTAGTGGAGCTGCCGCTACACCAATTCTTAAAGTCAATATTGTCCTAACTCATAAACGACTAAAGATAATTAGCTCAAAGTAAACCAAATAGTAACTAACATCGTTTTAATATATTTAGTAATTATATTTAGTGATTCATTACGTCCGGGAATTCGGGAATGCGATGGGCACAGTGTTTATTTATTAAAAAATTTACTTACTGTTAAAAAACATTTTCCTCTTCTGAAAATATTATCAATTGATCATGAACCCAATTATTAATATATATTTTTTCTAGAAACTCTATATATTTGACATTATAGTGGCTATTTTATATCGTTAAACACAGTTACTGTTTTAACTAACATAATTAGTTATTTTACATGTATTTTTGTTATTACTAAATATTTTAAATATTTCCTGCAACACCTTTAAATTGGCGCTATTTAAATGCTACCGGACCATAGACTATATATTGAGTAGCAAATAAGACACGTTTTGTGATAATCTATGAAATATTATAAAATGTGTCGTTTTTACCTATATTCTATATTAAAAAAAATTATTTGCAAAATAATAACCACAAACTTTCTGTTTTAATATTTCTTATTATTACAATCAGTATATGTAATTTATGTGTTTACCTAATTTACATAATTACATTACAGAAACGTCTAAGTATATTGCCATGTAATTTAATTTTCTAGTTTATTCTCTTTGGGGTTGAACGATTTTTAAAAATATATGAAAATGTAATTTAGGTTATTTAAAAAAATAATTAATGCCATAAACAAGGTGTAAGTTGGGACATGTTCATTATTATTTCTAAATGTTTTTTTCATATGTACATTCACTGAGTATAGACAAGACACAATGAAAAATAAAACTGTATTCAAATAAGCTTTGAACATATTTTTGTCGTGAATAAATATGTTGATTTGTGACATAGTTCCGCTGATTTCCCTTTTATATACTAAAACCTGTGATATATAATGTAATTTTTGGTACATAAATAGATAAATATAGTTTGTAAGTGTATTTAAAAAAAACATTTTAATATCTTTTGTGTGTTTTATTCTTTCTCTTTAAATAATATCACAAATTTTATTCTTCGCGCATATTATGTTGAGCGAACGGGTGGATTGGGTTTTTTAAAAACGAATGCATGGGACTACTGTCCCAAGTCAAGATGTTAAGTTAATAAAAACTGAGAGAGAACTGATTTTATTTAGTAATACAAGCTTCTTATATACTAAGATTATACAATGGGTCCTTATGGTTAATTTATCAACTATATGTGATTAATGGATCTGTTATACGAGTATAACGGTTTCCTTATTCATACTATCAATAATTGTTTCGTTTGTTCATTGTCGGTCTTTCTCTTATGTCAATGTAACTCGCATTAAACGATTTTTGTCGCTACTTAATAGCTAAAGGATTTTGTCTTGTCTATTCAACGAAGTGACGAAACAGTATGTTTTTGCATTATGAGCAATTAGACCGCCCATTGTACATTTTTATCCAATAATCTGTATATATTATTCTTGTAACCCGGTGTACAATAAAGAATATTATTATGTTATTAGTAAATGAAATGACCGCATATAACAGGCAGATATTGTAATCACTCTCCTGTACTCCAGTAATTTCACTAGTATATATATATTACATATAGCATAATTTACAGTGGCTTGACAACCCGGACGATGTTATTTACTCGTTAATTTATTTTATTTTTTAAGATGGTACGATTCACATAATGTTAATTGATACACTTGCCCATCACAACGCGGCGCTAGTTAAGATGGTATACACTGCATCACATTCACCTTAGCGCTTTGAGATGTGGGGTAATTCTCGTTACCCCAGTAAATTCACTGGCTTACTACACCTTTTAAACCTGAATACAGTAACGTTAGCACATTACTTAGATGGACGTCGCCAACAGGGAACTACCACCATCGAAACTGTATTAAATCAAACAAAACACAAGAGTTCCGTGATTACATACATATAAATAAATAAATTAAGCTGTGAGATTTTTTATGAACATGGTAAATGAAACAAAACATTTATAACAAATACGTTTAATTTAAAATATCATTTATAAAATAACAATGACCCAACCATAAACATACACATCAATATTATGTAATATAAATAACAACAACAATTTAAAAAATTAACTGTAATAAAATAACAACTTGAGCATGTTTATAATATTTGATTATCATTAAACCATTGGCAACTTTTAATGGTCCATACACAATACTGATCTATAGCCATTTTATCCCTCGACCCAAAAAGAGTTATGATACATTTAACAGGTGTATCAGGCATATACCCAAGAAGGATAGTAACGCTGATCTAAATAAAACATTTAGTTTAGTATACCATTAATACCAACACAATTTTTTTTTTAGATGAGAAGCGAAAAGTGTTCACCTGTTAAAATGGTATACACAGCACCATATTGCACTCGTCGCTTTGATAAGGAATCAAATTTCCAGTTTTTTCACTAACTTAGCACCTTTCAAATTGGAACAGTACTGTTTGTCGGCTGCAATAGGAGCTACAGTTGTACCTACCTTTTTTTTTTTTAACGCGGGGGAATCCTTTTACGGACGTTTCGCCGGTGCCCTGGGTGGGCCCGGAGGGGTGTGTGGGACTCGGCCTAGCGGCCCCTACCCACTAAACCTACCGCGAAAGCCATCAGCCGTTATGGATGCCCCGGATCTGTCAGCGACAGGGCAGAGTTGTACCTACCTAGACGGTCTGTGATAACAGAGACGTGCCACTAATAATTTCATTGTTTTATTTTGACACATCGTGTAATTTAGCTATGAGGTAAATTGTGACAGGAGAGGTGATAGTCACACGCCGAGGTAGAGGCGCACGAGAGTGCGCTCAGAGGTCGGCAGGCGCGTTACCGGGCAGGTGCCAGAAGCGCGCACGTGGCGCGAAATGCAGGTATAGCAGAACACGAAACTGTAGAAAAAATAAATAAATATAAACAGGACCTTTCCCCAAAAAAACAGCTCAATATGGTGCAGTGTATATCCACCTAACCAGCGCCGCGTTGTTATTGGAAAGTGTTACTTACCAACAAGTGAACGCCTCTCTTGAGCCGTTGCTCCGTCTAATAAAATATATCATTTTGTCTTAAAGTGAAAAGCGCAACGTGCACTACATAGCGCTCATTGACTTATGAAAAAGTAAACAATTTCACTTGTATCATGTTACATATTTCATAACATTATAACTAGTTTACTAATCTATTTAAACCGTCCCTGTAGTCTCGAGTTATCAAGAATAGGACTAAGGTAAGCCCTGCCTGTCGTAGAAGGAGACAGAAAGGGTTTTTGAATTCGCGAGCTTTGAGAGAAGAGACCCTCACTGTTCGTTGAGTCTGGGACGGAATACAAGTACAAAGTGGTCTCCTATTTTGTTACATGGCACTGTGGATGCTGAATAGGACAACAAATCTCCCAGAGATATACTTAGGAGTATTACAAGGAGACACTAGTGAGTTCCGTAGGAGATCCCGGACCCTTCCGCATTGCAGTGAGAGGATTTTTGTGGATATAAATCTCATACAATCCTGACTTCCCATTAGAAACAGAGTATCTTTTGGAGATATCCACTGCGACAAAAACTATTCAGCGTCAGCTTACCCAGACACAGGTAGGACAGTGGGCACCCTCCACGACTGGAGGCATACGGGACATTTGTTCTTCCACCTAATTGCCAATTCGCTCTTCTGCAAACAAACATGTATATATTAATCGAGGCGATAGTGTCACTGATGGTACGTTTACTTTGTCTTAGAGCTTTCTCAAGCATTAAGCTCCACAAAACTCTGAAAAGTTTCCAGATGACAGCGAACCTCTTCACTTATTAAACAAATCCCGCCGTTAACAAGAAATTAAAGAAAGTTTTTTATTTCAATATAAGGTAATAAAACACTCTCGCAGCTTCTATTTCTGCGGCCTAATTATAACGTCTAAACATTACACTATTCCCGTTTTAAGAGTGCTGTATGCTGGTAAAATTACTGGATTAATAAGACTTAACACCTGTGTCTCCAGGCGACGAGCGCAATGTGATGCTGTGTATACCATCTCAATTAGTACCACATTATGACTATATCACTTACTATCAGATAAACGGCTTATTCGCCTCGTCACATAACTTCTATGAGTTTAATGCATGTATTCCCGTTGAAGTAAACAGTTTATTAAGCCTTTTAAAAGCTGGCTTACTAAAGACATTCGTGACAGCAGGCAGAGCATCAATAAGTATCGTTTGTACAGTAAATGATTTTTAATAAAAGGTACCATGATGTGGAACGAGTATTTTATGACGGTTAAGAAACTCATTGTTGAATAGATAATAAGCAAATGATTTATTTTATTTAGATAATCCGGAGAAGCAGGATTGTTTAATATAGAATAAAGTTAATAAATGACCCATACAAAATTCTGAAACTTTGGTTACCCACAACTCGGGAACCCGACCACATACAAACAAAATTCCAACAGCTCTGATCTTATCTAAGCAAGATCTGTATGACAAATTTCAGCCTTCTACATCTTGTAGTTCCCGTGATTGAAAATTGTTGACGGACAGACGGACATTGTCATTTAAATAAGGATAATAGAAGAAACGTTATTCTGACTCTGTATGAAGTCGATTTCTATTTTTGAGCAACGCGTCGCAAATAGAAAAGGTTATTAGAAGATTATACAAATCTCTTGTAAAATCTAATATGGACATCAGTAATTACTTTTCTTCATGTGTGCTGAACGCTTGTTTGGCCACTTTCTCTATAAAAATTTATATATGTAATATCATAAACAGCATTTTGGTTTTGAGAGTAATTATTTTACCACATTAGTCTGTTTCCAACCTAAAAACAAATAACAGAGAGCTTAAATGATTGTGGCTATTACTGGTTTATTTCTTGATATGACTTAAGTATTTGATTATGTAAAACATAACATGTTATTACTAGAACTTGCTAAATATGGTATAAAAGGAAAGGCATTTAATTGACTGGGAAGCTATCTACAAAACAGAAAGCAATGTGCAGTAGTTGAAAAGGTGATGGATGGTATGAAAATAATAAGGACTAAATACCGAGTAAATTTTTGCCGGTTCCTCAAGGGAATTTATTGGGACCTCTTTTATTCTTAATTTCCATAAACATTGAAGTGCTTTGAAATTAATAATGCAAGATAGCGGAGCTGAATACATGATGTTAGCGTTATCATTGTTTTCCAACTGCTACATGAAGCAGTATATTTAAAGGTAAGTCACTTCGCCATCCATAGCCTTATTGTTACTTAATTTGAGGAAATTTGGTGATTTTTTACCCTAAAGTACATAAAGAAGTCTATTTAAAGAATACATAAATATAAGACCTGTGGTGGAGTAGGTAAGGGTAGAGATGTCATGGGAGGAGCCTGTGCCTCCCACCAACGGAGCAACTGCACGCCGAATGCACCATACTGCACAGCGCTCAGCAACCCTCGACCCACAAGTGGGAATGACAGGGTAACATCACTACAGACAAATGGAAAACTTCTTAAAAAAATTATGAGCTATTATGACATGTGTACAAATTATACACATCTTTAAGTTACTTTTTATTTATCATCCACATATACAAAGAAAAATTTCCTCCAAAAATTTGTAAGGAATGTTACCAAGTAATTATTTTGTAAATTCATATTTTCACCTAAGTTGTCCAGCCCAGAGACTTTTGATCAATTCCGACCAAGTGTAATCTTCTGATTCAGGAGGTGGCGCATTCTTTACTGTCAAACCAAGCAATGCCAGATTCAATGAAGGAGAAACTGCAGCACCTGTTAGATACCTAGCCATTTGCACTAACTTCGCAGTCTCCAACACAAAGTGTGCTATAGAATACACCTTTATTGCAGCCTTGCGAGCTTTGTCGCTTCTACTCTGAAATAAAGAAAGAAAATTAAATGAAACAAACATAAACTTTATTTTGTGCACTGTAAACAGCAATAAATGGTATTAAGTTATTATTTGTGATATTGGTCTCTCTTGCTGTAGACCATTTAGGTAAGTACCACTACAGCTCCTATTTCAACTGACAAACAGTACTGTATTCTGATTTGAAGGGAGTTGTGGTTAGTGAGATTACTGGGGTAACATGATTTAACACCTTATGTCTCAATATGACGAGCAAATGTGGTGCTGTGTATAACTTAATCAATGCTACATTGTTATCGGCAAGTGTATCACTTAACATCAGGTGAATGCCTTGCTATACTCATTGCAAGAGACAATAGAAAAAATCTGTTTATAAACATAGGATATTTGTGGGTAGTTATATCTACCATGACAGAATGTATGTGGGATAGATGCATTAAAAATGTCATACAAAAAATTATTTTAGTTTCAAAGTGTCATATCATTATTTCTTCCTATGTATTACAATACATTAAAGTATAATAGTGTTTAAGATGGAAAGTTAACTCAGGTAAAAAAGATGTTTGGACATTTGTTTTCAGTATTATATAATTATAAGATATAAAATTTAATAAACAAGTTATTAACATTATTTTTTTTATTGATATTGTTTAATAAAGGCCATGTATTATTATTCATATCAATTATAAATTATGGTTACATCAATAAATATTTTAACTTTGATGACATGAACACAATTAGGGAAAAATTTATATATAGTTTATTACTAACCTTTCCCAGCCTTCCATCTTCATAGTCTTCCCGCCATTTTTCAACAATTCTTTCCAGTTTATCTTTCACATAGGGGGCAAATACTTGTAATAAAAGGGAACTCTTTTCTAGAAGATCAGGTAGACGGATACCAGAATGAAACTCATTGCTAGGGTTTATAGGAACCCGAAGTAATCCATAAAAACATTCAGAAAATGATGCAGCTAAAAAGATAAGTTCCATTGCAATATTAACAATATTTAAACACATAAAACATGCATTTTATAAGTAAATATTTACCATAGTGTTTGAAATAATGATACTGCAAAAAGAAGTCAAGAAGGAGATACAATTCATCATACCACCGTTCACACCATCCCCATTTATTTGGATTAACAGTGGCCAAGTACTGAAAATGGAAAACACTTTTTTAAATTAAAAAACTTACTAAAAACATGATGTATAAGAAAATACGTAGGGATTTTGAAAAACAAGTTTTATATATATATATAGTAATTAATTACGAAAAGAGGTGTATTCAATATTAGTTAGATTTACCTCCACAAGTCTTCTTAGAGCGGGTTTAACAGTAGCACCTAACGCTTCTTGAGCAGCAATTTGAAATATTGATGGTGTCCCCTGTAGTGTACGGGTTAAATGCGCGGCATAAACCGCCATCACAAATTTCTTTAGTTTAATGTAGAAATTAATTTATATTACATAGTCCAGTTTAGATATTACATTACTTGTTTATCTTTATAGTGACATTCGGTGTTCAAATCGTCGATGACATCTCAATACATAGTCTGTTGAATTTTTTAAATTCGATATAATAGTAGTGATGTGCTTAAAAATCCATTAAATATAGAACGTAGTACAAATCGAGTATTCAAATATGTATTATCAGTTTTTGCATTAACACTTAAAAATAAATTTATCTACCTTTAATATTGTAACTATACTATATAATTGTTAAAAGCTTAAATTAATGTCTAATTTGTAAAAGAAATCGGAAAATTCTCAATTTCAATTGAAACATAATCGAATATTTCTGGATGAAAAAATGATGGTCAGATGTAAATAAATTAACTTCAATATGGCAAAGTTAACTAGTTAGTTAACAATGTATACAGGAATAAATTAAAAATATAGTAAAAGATAAAAGTGTGATGATAATTGATAAGTTTTACTTAACAAGTTCTAAGAAATAATCTACTTCGACTCGTTTCTTAGTAGCTTAAAAATTTACACCAAGAATACTTCAAAGATTTTCTTAAATCGTCTCACAATGTATTTAGGAAAACTCATTACATGAGACCTTTCTAGCCGTGGCCGGCCGTTGGTTGAAGTGATGATAATTAATTGATAAAGACAAAAGGCCACTACTAAAACAATAAATACTCACACTGTACAGGCAATTTCCTTTAATATATCTTTCTAATTAAATACTAATTTTTTAACATTTTGAAACCCTTTGGATTAAATATAGTTTATTACAACATAGTGTTATCACCAAATGTAATCGTGTAAGGAATAAAAAAAATCTTAAATAAAAGATAATTGTATTTACAATTTTTATTAATTTGATATACAATATAATACAAATATAAAAGCTTCTGTTAACATTGTAATATAACCAACGACGTCTAATATCTATTTCATGTATTGAAAAGGCAAAACAATAATAAGCCACTGAGAAATTAAAACTTTTTACCAATGTAATTATCAAGAGATTGTGATTAAATCAATATTATAATACATTATGGAAACTGTCTATAAATTACATATAAAATGAAACATTTGCTCATTAGGAGTTTTTATATAAGTCGCTGGTTATGCTTTACTTTTAGCACCTTTGTCTTAAAGCGCATTTACTTACACAATATACAAAGCAGCATAATTCTACAATAATCATTACTAAAAATTTGGTCCTTCAAAACAACATCTGACTAAACATCTGCTCCTTTTCCCGTTTATTTAATTATAAGAAGCTACCTTCTACTTTAAGTCAATATAAGTTACTTTTGTTAAATTTCATGCAAGATTTTATTTTTAAGTTTCCAATAACGTAATAAATTCATAAGTATAAAATTACTACACAACTGTTATTAGAATCACTGATATAATTCCGTAATATTTTTTGAGTAAATGTCTCATTTTAAGTTTTAAAAGGATTACTTGTAATTGTCTATTTAAACACACAGTACAGTGATCTTCACAAATTTTAAAAACAAATGTTCCTAATATGCACAATTAATTTCCCGTCGTTTGTATTAAAAAATAAAACTTTTATTTACATCTTTGAACCAGAAATATACTTATAACATAAAAAGTATATCATAGATTAAAAATCTGAGCAAAGTACTGTCTTGAATATCGGCACTATTCTCTAAAAGTATATACACGGTATTAACATAGAAGCTGTTTGATATCTTAATAAGTACTAAATGCAGTAAGGTTTTCAAAATACAAGTTTTTCTAACAGTAATGTAAAAAATAAATGTGATGATAAGTTCCGCAAACAATTTCTAATTTAAAAAGTTTGTTGGTATTTAATAATTTGCGATTCCTGTAAATATTAAATTTTGACACTTAAGATTTTAAATAAAAACTCAAGTATTTCGTTTCTAAATGATCTCCGTACGAAGTTCCAGATCCAGCTTATCAAACGAAAATTGAAAAAGAGCATAGACTATATACAAAAATCCATATAACTAACAATATCAAAGCAAATGATGTTTCAAAATTATAATAATTTTCTTGGATCGATGGAATTGTAGAAAGATTATGAGTTATTTGGAATGATTCCAACCGTTGCCTTCCAACATCACAGCACACGACACAATGTCAAATTCCCATCCTCACCACCTGGATGGCAGGCACTCTTCTGCTAAACATTCTAAACACAAATGTATACCACGCACAACTATTCTGTGGAATCGGTTGTCATCGGAACCAATACAACATATGGGCCTTCAAGAAAAGATCGTACAACTTGTATCTTCGAGGTCTGAAACGCTTTCACCTCTCGGATGTTGAGACTATCCATGGACGTCAGTGATCAATTTTCATCATGTGAACTGTTCACTCGTTTGCCCTATTTGTCTTTAAAAAAATGTAATAAATCAGGCCTTCATTGCTCATATAAGCATTTGCCGCCTTTTATATGCTTAATTATATTATCTCTTATAGGTTCGAATTCACAACTTGACTATTGAAAAGAACTATATCTTAGTAAAAATAAAAAGGTTTGCAGAAATTTTGTTAATTTTGATACAATTATTATAATATATAAAAATAATGGGTACTTATAATATATTACACCGAAAAGCCATTCTCATAGCAATATGTTGAGATTTTATAACTTAGTCTAGATGACAGGTGTAGGCCTTATTAGTGTCAATAGTCCAAAAACATTTTCATACAATGTTTTGTATTTAATATCATTTTAACACTAAATATCTATGTAGTAAGTTTGATTTATAACTGACAAAAATAACGATTTACGAAAACACTATGTTTTGCAAGCAGAAAGGGTTTGTTTTATAATCTACAGTCGTATTTACATGTACACAATACTGTAGTTAAAAGTAAATGCGATTTTTACGTTTTAAAGGATAATATAAGTCTTTATTTGTGATGTCATAAAAGTACTGATAAATCATCATGAACTTTGAAACTTATACTCCCGAAACAAAATTTATTCAGAAAAAACATGTTTAGAATTTTCATAAAAATAATTCAGATCTAAGAAAAAAATACCAATTCCGCGGCACCAATGTTTTTCTGCCACTTAAAACTTAATACCAGAATAATTTTAACATTTTCTATAACACATAAATTGTATAAAATTGAGGATTGGATTAAATAAGATGTACCAAAAGTCACACTAATCAATCCAGGTCCAAATTAATCAGACCCTTACACAAAATTTGTAATAAATTAAGTACACAATTTAAGTTATTGAATTGTCATCTTAATTCTGTATACAGGTTGGATATAAGTTAGTATTGTTTTTTAAAGGACCAATGTAGTTAATTCATCCTAAAATGGTTTACATTGAAATAAGCATGTATTAGTACAATATTAATAAATGTAGATATTACAAAAGATTTTAGAAGCCAATTACACATTATTAGTATTAAACCAAAAAAAGTTATGAAAATAATAATAAATGTTAAAAAATCATAAGTTAATATAAACATGTAACAAGTTAGCAACACAACTAAATAAATAGAAAGAAATTATTTATATATAGTTACCATTCACTTAAGGTTCGGAAAATATAAAATTTAATAATGTTTTTCAGACTATTACAATGCTAATAATATTTTCTTATGTTTTAAATAGTTCGTTTAATTGTTTTAAATTTATAGTATTTAATATTGTATATGGGTATAATTGAAATATGACATTCTTTATCATCATTATCATCCGATAGAGGCTTTCTGCTGGATAAAGGCTTTCCTCAAAGGTCTCCACTCTAAACGGTCGTTTGATAGTTACCTGCGACTTTCACGTGATTCTCATTCCACCTTGTAGGGGGATCCTCATTCCAGCTCTGCATCTATCAGTAGACGGCCGTCACTCTGGGACCTTACTGCCTCTTCGGCTATCTGTCCTATAAGCAATGTATCCTAACCATTGCCACTTAAATCTAGCAATACATTTTCAAGAAACAATATTATTTAAAAGCTAGTGATGGCCGAAAAAAATGACAAAAAGTTTTTGTTTTAAAATTTCTTCAACTTAAAATCTGTGATTTTACATAACAGATAAAACTAGTGACTTTCTCAAGCTTATCATCATCAATTACGTATAAGACTAGCCTTCAAGTTTTTAGATTACAGTGTTATAGTAATCCCATAAGTTATCAGTATTATATGGCTATCTCGTGATAAGCATCATGTCTTAAAATATTTCTACGTAAATGTAATTGTAAACAAACATATGACTATATAAAAATATATATAGTACAGACTGTAATGACAATACACTTATGTTTAATTACCTCTAGCAACTTAGTAATCATAAAAAATTAGCTAAGACGTTACTATCATATATGGTATATCATTGTACGTAGTATGCCTACACAAACCATTGAAAAACAAGTGTACATAACAAAATTTGAATTTGTGAGTTGTTTCAATATTAACCATCGTTGAAGATTTATGGTATTGTACTAATTACATTTCATTACTTTAGTTCACATCATTATAAGTTCAGCTTGTATGCTGGTAGCCAACAGAGCTCATGAAAGAGCAACAGAAGATAGAAAGATATTTGAATATGTCTATCATTATTCTCTTGTTCATTTGTGCATAAGATAACATTATTTATCAATCATCAATTTTTTTTGCTATGTTCCATTTTAATATCAAGATAAAAAAAATAAGGAGCTTAATTGATTTTGAGTTGTGTTAATCAGTATGAATCAAATCTTTTGCTATAAAATATACTTGATCCAGAAGAATGAAATATCACAAATATTACATTAATGTAACTGATTATATTAAACTGACTCCGTGGTATAGCTATGAGCTTGCCTTGTAAAACCTTCTTGATTCAATTCCAGTAAAATATGGTTTTTTTGGTGGCAGAAATTTATGAAACCCGGTTGACTAACCTATCATCTTCGTACAGAAAGTCTGCCCCCGACATTGATGAGTTTTGAATGTAAAGATGTGAGTATTCTGGGCGTGCACGCCCCTCCATACCACATTGTCACTAAACACCATGTAAAATTATGATCAAGCTTAAATTCCCATAACATTTCAGTCATATTCTTCAGAAGACACAATGGTTTACGTATCCTAGCGCTATCACTATAACAACACATAAGCACTGAACTAACACTGATACACGTCCTTTCACATCTTGCAGTACTCCCTGACACTGCAACATATCTTGTAATACTGCAATTTATACGTACAAAAAGATGTTGTATATATTTGCAACAGTATCATAATGCAGTGTACATCAGGACTGCAATGTAAATTTACTAGCTCGCTGAATTATTGTACTGTGGTCTACCCGCGAGCTCCAGTAGATATCTATCAGGATGCTCTATCCAATCGGCAGCTGAAAGTTTTACCTGAAAAGATTAGAAAATAATAAAACATTTTTTTATATTATTCATGTGTGTACGCGAGTATGTATGTATTATGGAAATTAGTAATTTATTAAAGTAACTCACTTGTCGTTGTCTCTCAGCCTCCCGCACTTGCCACTTCTTGACCTCCAACTGGATCTCCCGCGACGCCTGATCTCCACAACCCCATACCTGTTAATTTATTAGACATAATTATATTCAACTTCTATTGAGCCCGCTACCCCGCTCTTATTGTTAATCTGTCGCAATAATGGTCTCTTCCGCCTGCCAACATATAAGCACCAGAGTATATTAGACGAAGATGCTTTACTTGTCACAATATTACGTGAAATCCACATTGAAAGTGATACTAGACGAAAAAAGCACTCGAAAGATGATAATGATATTTACCTCAATAGCCTGTATGGTATATGGAACTCCCTGAAAGGTGAAGGAATCGAAGTCCTCGTTGACTGAAAGGAGCGGTTTGCGCGGATCGCTACCAGCTCGCAAGCCGCGCGGATAACCGCGGATAGATGTATTAAGATACAGCATTTTGGGACTGTGCTCTATTAAAGAAAACCTGAAATAACATAACTTATTAACGAATATTGTTATTTATTTAAAAAACAGGATGTTCGCCTAATGTAAAGTGTTAAAATTGCCCCTCGACATTCATTTCAGTTCATCACAATAATTTTACACATGGGAGAAAAAGTCTTACGTAGGGTACAACTGTACGAGGGCGCAATCCGGTCCGCCCCAGTACTGATGCGTCTCCCGCCATTCTTGAGGACAAGCTATTACAGCGGTCATCTCTTCTGACGCCACCACCACCAGTGTTGGGCCCCTGTAATTAACGAATCTTTATTAATTAAAATCAACAAAATGAGAATAAAGATTTTAATTAATATTGCATTTCTATATAGAATTTTTTGCGACCTCTTCATAGAAAACGCTTTACCTGTAGGCGAGCGTGTGATGCAGGAAGCGGTTTGCGCCCAGCCCGTGTTCTCTAGAAGCGTATAAAGGTGCCCAATGGGAGGGTACCGCACACACCAGTCGTGCGAGCCAAAGCGCCGCGGCCGAACCTCCGCCTATAAACATTACATACAAATATAAGATATATATGTAACATATATATCAAATATATCCTTAAAGCGTGGCGAAAAGCCTTAAACTCACAGAAGTAGTCCTGAACTACGCGTGAGCACCTCTCAAAACATTTCTTGGCTACCCACGAAATAACGACAAATACTAGTCCACATCGTATTTGACTTAACGCCTGCCGCGCTTAGCAATAAAGGCCCCAGCTTTGGAGCTTGCGAACCGGGAGACCCTTCGCTACACTCTTTACAACAAGCCAGGGCCAGGTAGAAAGAATATAAGAAAAGTGATAAATACCTGCGTGCTGAGCAGGCGGCGGTTTTGCTGGTCTCGAGTAAAGAGGGGGCGCGGTAGCTGCAAGCAGCCACGCCGCAGAGACTGGCAGCAGTGCGCCGGTGCCCGCATGCCACGCGCCGCGCTCCAGCACCGGCGTGGCCAGCTCCAAGCCTGCGCCCGATCCGTTGGACTCCACGTGAGCCTCGATATCCCGATGGCGTGTTGCCAGCATATGAACGCAGTACCTAAAGAAAATTGCGATACAAATGATAGAAGCGAAACTAATTCTCGTTTCTAATAAAAACAGCAAAGGAGTGGAACAACTTGCCGGCGTCAGTGTTCCCGTACAAATACGATGTGGGCGTTTTCAAAAAAAAAAGTGAATAGGCACCTATTAGGTTAATGCGCTTTAGCACCATAGACCACATCATCACTTAACACCAGTTGGGGTCGTAATAAAGCAATGACCCGTAACTCCAGTGGATACACCGTCCCACACCTTGGCCGACTGCCCGCGTTGGAAAGAGGAAAGGGCTGCCCTCGTGGCGGCGGT
>DWLS01002518.1:0-17911 GCA_018246255.1 Pachliopta kotzebuea | reverse complement strand
GCAATTAAGAAAAAACCATGCTTTATTAATCATTATATATATAATGTAATCATTATATATATAATGTAATCATTATAACATTCATTAAATTAATTAGTTATGTATTAACAGTAAACCTTTTATTATTTTCTTCTCTAATACTTCACAGTATTCAAGAACTTATGTTTGTTTTCATTGTACTAAAGTTCATTATGGCAATTATTTTGGAATGATTAGAGTTTTTTTCTTGTTTAATTCCCCTTTTTACACAAAAATCTAGGTGGTGAAGAGCTACCCGTGTTTGTGGTCTGAGTAGTACCTGTGACCCCATTCAAAAAAGAATACCATCGAAAAAGGTTTTAATAGATAAATCATATAATTACAAAGAGTACAAATAAAATAATACATTTGGTATTGGTGAATAGCAACAGTCAAGTGTTTTATTTTTACGCATTAAAGCTTATATTCAAATTTAATAAATATGCATGCGAAATTTACATTAAAATCAGGCGAGTCTTTACGTGTTTTACCCGGAAAATACAATAATCAAGCAAAATTTTTATTAATAATATTTTATAAAAATATGGCGTAAGCATTCAAAATTAATTAAGTAAAAACGTTAATATTGAAAATTTAACTTAATTTTGCAACAGCCGTTGGTATTTGCGTAAGTATAGTAATTAGAGAAAAGATAAGGACAGGAAGACTTTCTAAACTGAAAATTTTATGTTATGAGAAGAAATGAGACCATTTATTAACTACATACATAAGACTATTTATTAACTACATCTGTAAGACTAACAAGGCGAATGAGAACAACATTGTTATACCTATAATAACATCTATACATCAATCATCATGAAGTATTGCGCTTAACTGTTTTAAATGGAAAAACGGTGCTGTTAGGTTTTTCGGCTTTTACATCTGTAAAGTATGAAGCGAACAATAGAAGCACGAATTATTATTAATAGTAATTAGTGTAACATTTTATTTAGTCTATATTTATTATATCCTATGCTCCAATAAAGTACTAAAAAAAATTTAAAAATAAATGTCTTCAAATTTTTACAAAAATTTTTTTATTGTATACGAATTTAATTGATTTGACATAAATTTTAAATATCAAAACTATCGTTACGTAATAAAAAAAATTGCAGGCACACAAACATTTCGAAATTGTTAAGTATGTAATTCTAGATCCTTAAGCGTTTACTACATTTATTTATTTAAGCAGTTAGATGCCTATTAATCTTAACGGTTGTAATTTAAGATTTAGGGATTTGTGGCTTATTCTGGTATGAAATTTAAGGTGTCTCTCATTATTAGTGTGTTCGTAGCAAAAGAAATTACCGATATAATCAATAAAGTTGTTTAAATATCATCTAAGAAATGAACTCCAGTTTTTTTAAATAAATCGCAACATCCTTCAAATCTTCAATCTCGTGTCTTACCAGCATCTCGTGAGTAAGGCGTTGATAGCGAAAAACAAACGAGAAGAGAGGGGAACCAGTGCAGCTAAGCTAGGGGGAGCGGACCGATGCATGCTTTTGTAGCCGGTGTAGGGTAGCATTGGGCGGGAGCGGGGGCGGCGGCGGCGGTAGCGGGGGCCAGGCTGGCTGCGCTCGATACGCGCGCGCGACGCGCAACTCGCTGTCAGTCGCTTTATGACGCCCCGTGTGTTCGGTTAGTGACGCTCATAACTGTCATCCATCACTACTACGATACCGATATTTTCAAAGCCATCTATAAGTATGTATTCATATTACAGTATAATTATTGTTAAATTTATAAATTATAGTTATCAAAATGAACTAAAAGAAATTCAGAATTTTAAAAAGGAAATGTATTTGTTTACATTCATTTAATATTTCATCAGAAATTTTGGAAGGATTGACTGCCGTTTTTAATTATTTCTTAATGGATTGTTTGTTTTGATAACTATAATTATTTTTCTTTTGAGATGAACAAGTGAAAAGTTTTTAAGACCTCAGTAATATAAAAATGTTGGAAAAATTAAAACAAGGAATTATCGTGTCATTACGTACAATTTATTTGGTTTCAGTGTAGTGAATTTTTTGTGAAAAAGCGTGGCGTAGCAATGGGAAACATGTGCGTTAATAGTTGATGGTATGTCATGACCAAAAGCGCATACAGTCTAAATTGGCTCGCAAAACGTCGCGCGACGGCGCAACGGGGGTATTGATCGGCGGCGGTGGCGGCGGCGGCAGCGGCGGGTCGCGAGACGCCGGCGTTCCCGCCTGCCGCCTAAATAAAGCTCCGCATGTGTGCCGCCCTACGTCGACGCTGTCCGTCGCCTCCGCCACCGGCAACGCCGTCAAGCCGATGTGATTTCTGCTACTATGCAGTTACTCATGACTGAATTAATGAAATCTCATCTCTGCTAATATTACAGTTTTCTATTTTTGATATTTAAATTATAATACACACGCGAACGTTTTTAACTTATTTGTTATTTCATGCGATATCATGTCTCGCTGTGTCTAGAAGTAATAGTTTAGTTAAGTGTTAAATTCGTAACAAATAGGAGATTAACGGAAAAGTAAGCAGCTAATTTTTGTTGTAATATCTAAAATTATGGTATTGCATGAAATGGGTTTCAAATGTTGTTATTAAAAACGTGTTTATTTTTAGGTGGAAATGTCGGGATAAGTGAATCAATCTACAAGTTAGAGCCATGGCGCGCATCGTGCTGGCGAGCGGAGCCTTGCTCTACATCTTAAGCTTGACGCTACAAACGCGTGCGCTCACAATATTGCCGCACGACGTTCGCCCTGGTCATGCCGTACGACACTTTGTGGGAAACTACTCTCGTTACACCCTGCTTGCACCAGAATATGCTTCCTATTTTACACTTCTAGACGACGGACTTCTAATGACTACCGCCGATTTGGCGCCGCTTCTTGATCAATCTTTAAATCTCGCCATTTTAGAACAAACTCCGTTTAGTAGTTCTGCCCATTCCGTACATCTCCTTGTTGTGGACCGTCGGAAATTGTTAAGTTTTCCTACTGCCACAGGATTACGCGGTGAAATTCAAGAAAATGCAGAAGCGGGTTCTGTAGTTGATGTTCCACCAATAAGAGCTGCGGCCATGCTTAATATAGGACCTATAGCTTACAAAATAATTGATGGGAACGAAGAGTCTGTATTTGCGTTACGTGAAAAAGCAAAGACTGGCCTACCTGAAGTTGCATCTGTTATCACGGAAGGTGATATAGAAATAATTGCTTTAAAACCATTAGATGCTGAATCTAAAAAATCGTATGATTTAATACTACAGGCAACAGATTTAAGAGGGAGTAACAAGGCAAGAATCTCTGTAAGGGTTGAAGTAATGAATGAAAATGATCATGAGCCTATTTTCGAACAGAATACCTATTATTTTGCCGTTAATGGTAGTTTAGATCAAAACACTGATAACGCTACAGCACATTGGCAAAGATTTTCAAATATTGGCAAAGTTCACGCTTTCGATGCTGATGGTGACCGGGTGTATTACTCCTTGAAATCTCCTAGTAATCTTGCTGTAATCGTACCTCAAACAGGTGAATTGATTCTCGCTGGAGAACCCGATAGTCACATAGCAGAATTGGAGGTTCTCGCCCATGATACTGGCTCTCCTCCTCGTAAAAGTAAGGCAGCACAAATTTTCTTAGAGTTTGTGGTTCGTACTCAAAAAGACTTACCAGTTTTGCATCGTCAAAAGCGACGCGTCACGCGTGCAGTACGACCGACAAAGCGCATCGAATTCACGGAAGCTGATGGTGAAGTAGAAGGACGTGCGGTTTTCACGCTTGAAAAAGAAACTGATCGCGAAACATTTAAGATCCGGGACGAAAATCCGTGGGTCACTGTTGAACCTAGTGGTGTAGTGAAAGTTAAAAAGAAGTGGGACTATGAAGAGTTAGGACCAGAGAAAACAATCGACTTTTGGGTAACAATCACCAACGCTGGGAATGGAGGTAATATATGTTGTTTTATCAGTATTATTTACTAATAAATTGTTGATAAGATATTATTCTATAATGCACGTCTGTCAGTTTCTCTTATCAATAGGACTCTTGTCGGGGTTAGTCCTTATTATCTAAAAATTGCGGTAATTATTAGGTTTGTATTACTTTAAGTAATATATTAAAGTATATGAGTGATAAATATTTATATCGGTTGTGTTTAACAATTATTTGTAGTTCCTCTCGTTCTGCGGTGAGAAATATTCCAAAAATGTAAAGGGCTTTTTTGTTATAAGTTCGTTAACCGTTTATGTAATATAAACTATCACTCACTATTTCTTATTCAATTTAGTTAATTTATCTGAGCAGAGCACAAGTTTATGATTATTGTCGGGTTAAACTCTCACAATGGTAATAAGGTATGTAACGTCCCCATTCTCTTTATGAATTAAAACGCTATTTAACATTTTAAGTAATTAGTATTATGTAAATAGGTAAATATTAAATGAAACAAAACTTTAAAATACTGTAAAAAGGGTCTAATAGTCGTAAGGGCTGTAGGTACAAAGAATTGTATACTTAATCTAGTCTTAATACGGTAATGCAAGTAACAAGTGATAAAAGCAAGAAAAAATTGTAGTGACAGGTTGTTGCTGTCTAATAGAATGCGTTGAAAATTAGGGACCTGTCGCACGGCCCCGAATACCTCCTCTTTGATTCTTTACGCCGTAGATCACGACGTTCAAAAGGAATGCAATGATACTTATAAAATATTTACGCTTATTAATAGAAAATAATGTTGCAAACCGAACCCAAGAAATTATTGTAGACAATATGTAGGCAAAAAATGTTTTCTTATATATACACACATTTGATTTCGGTTTTAAGATTGTATTAAACTAAAACTTGACATTCGCAGTAACTCACATTGTGCAACTTAGTGATTTTTCACCTTTATTTAGTAGAAGAATTATATGAGTTTTAAAATGAGACAATATTTTTTAAAGAACCTTCATTTTAAGCGATAAAGAAACGAGAGTAAAACGGGAGGCTGCAAGCACAAAGCTTCTTTTGATACAATTCATGTAAAAGCTTCGCCCTATTCGCAAATTAATTTAGTATGCACTTTGCACTAGTTTTAAATAGGTATTGCGACGAACTTTACATTGAAGTGCAAGTAATTAAGTATTAGTAAGATGAATAATGCGACTATTCCATCAAACTATTATAATACTAGATAATCGATTAAAACAAGTCCATGTACGGATCACGGAGAGACTTTAATGCTAGAGGACGGATGAATGTGCATTTTAAATGGTATGTAAATGGTATATAAACTTTCCATGTAGTTAAATTCGCACTATTGTAGTTTCATACATTATTAAGTTTATTAATATATCATCATCAACAGTTTGCGGCAGTCCACATAAATATTAATATATTTAGTTAAATGAAAAATGATGAGTCAATCAAAAAAATAAAATTTTTAACTAAGGTTAGGATTATTTGGTAAGTTTTATATATACGTAATATAAAGATATTTCTAATGTGATATAAATATTTTACAGTAATGTACATATTTTGTTAAAAATTTCCTGAATAATTTGCTCCACATTTTTGCCTTCTGACTTAAACGGAAATAATACAGTCAGTTTTATGTCCGGATTATGACATCCTTCAGCGGTAGATGATATTGACCTCTTACGGTTCTCTAAATTAATAATTATATCCGGGATGTGCTCTAAGACAATGTTTTGTGTGTAGCTGCAGAAATCTATTTCAATTGAGGTTTAAACTAAATTCATGTTTAGTAATTTTAGACTATAGTTATTTATAGTTTTGGTGATAATAACACTTGTTGTATTGAAAAAAATCTGCTCAACCTTTTGGTCACTTACTAAATTGTCGCGCAAAAAGATTATAAAAAAAATTAAGTAGCCAGTAGTACAATTTAGTTTTATGTCACCAATATTAAGGTAAAAACTCTTTCCCACAAAAAACTAATCATCAAAATCGAACCAATATATAAAATAATAATAAAAAAGAGATATATGTCTTTTGAGAACCTCCAACCACCGAGTCGTCGTCGGTTGAAAAGGTTTAAAACAAACGGACTTAACCGCTGATGAGTGATTGCTTTAGGCGGTTGTGCTATTATTCTCGTATATACGATATGGGTTTTACACCGATTGTTAATATTCACCGATTCTTCTTAAAATTTCTTTTAAATTGTTACGAGAACTTAAAAGTATTGGACATAATTGGCGTAATTGTAGTTTTTTTAATGTTTTTGTTAGTTTCATTCGGTGTTCTTATAAACGTTTATTACTTAATAACATTCCAATAGACTCATGAATGATTTGCGGTCTCTTGCTGTGTGTTGTTAGTTAAATTTACTCGTCCATTCAATCAATGGAGATGGGCGCGGGCATCGGTCGCACTACAATTGACGTTCTGGCCAATTCCCCTCATTGTGCTCCGTTCGCAACAATTACATATCTCCCACTTCCTATGCCTGACCCCACGAACTGTATGACCATCACATGCTCTTATTTATTTTCTCTTTTAATTGTTGATACGTTTAAAAAGTATTCGCGTTTGTTAAAAAGAAAGCTTTAGCAATTTTTTTATTCTTTTCTCTTATATAGTTATGTAATAGAATGAATAAAAATCAATAACGTCTTTATGGTCTATTATGACTTACAAAATTTGCTGTTCATCTATTTATCTTGATATATTTTTCCTGGCAGTAAATCCTTTAATAAAATTTGCCGACCCTCATTTCATATAAGCATTATGCTCCCCATGACTTCGAAGTAGCAGGGGGTCTATGGTTCCCCACAACTTTTGGTATTTCGATATCACTCGCAAGTAAGAAATTCACTATTTATATGTGCTGCATACACTACGGCGGTTTACAAGATAGGTTTAGAAACGAAATGTTAAGGATTTATTTTATAAATCATTTTCTATTATTATACTAAGAGTGAATGGGGTCTACGGAAAACATTGCCTAGAGATTAGTACGAATGTGTCGATTTCGTAGAATGGACTGGAATATATATGGAAAAAAACAGTTTTTTCTAGTAATGAAGGTTTTGGTCGTGACTCGACAGTGATGCAAGCGCATCTCACTTATAATTAGATCTAACGTACTGTGGACGTAAACAGTAGAGGGTTCAATGCACCAATGTTATGTTCTACCGCAACGAAACCATAGGCTTCTGATTGTGAACTGTGTTTGGATTGTGGTCTACACACTCTTATGTCTAAATGCTTTCGTGAAAACCGCATTTATACGTCTCAATACGCTTACATAACTTTGTTTAGTGAAGTTTTAATTAATTTTTACTGTGTAGTTAGTATAACCCATCTCTTCTTTTATTACGCAGCATACTGTTATTGCTTTATAAACACAATTGAAATTTATAGATCTTGTACAAACTACTCGGGATTAATAAGAAAATTATTCACACTTTGTAAATGAGACCATCAATCTACAATTCTCGTTTCTGCACACTCAATGATTGGAGATAGGCCCAAGAACCATTGGGTCCATTTTTTATATTTTAGTTGTTTAAGGATTTGTAAAGATCAATTATTATTTAATTGTATTGTAAGTTACAAAATCTTTTCTAGAAATTTCGAAATTCAACATATGAACATTTTCTTATTGGTTTTTGTTATAAAGTATTTTATTTCAAAATGATACTGGATTAGGTAGTTTAGTTGACTGTACATGTGTTTAAACACACAGTTAGAGGGTGAGGTTAGTAAGTGGCTCGGAATCGTACTTTCAACGGTGTACAATGCAGATGTGGAGTTAGCTACTGCACTTCATTTTGCATTGTTCTCTAAGGTATGGTGGCTTTCGAAAGCCCTCTACCTCCCTGATTGATATTCACAGTTAGTACCTGACGAATTACTAACTTTAACAGTACCCGTGTTGAACAATGTGTGAAAAGGTCTTGCAAAATTTGTACCGGGTGGTAAATTAAAGCAAGGTACCATATACGTTTCTTACTTTGTATTATTACCTATAGTCATTTGAGTTATGGTCTGATAACGTTAATATAAATGTGTACATTTAGCAGCAACTACTAAGGAGTCTAGTAGTTTGAGAGCGTGTCAAAGAAAGTAGCCGCAATAGCCTAAAACCTATAGAATAAAACCACGATATAAACTGTCATACATAATTGGAGAGGCAATTACTAGCGATACCTTAATTTTATATTTAACATGATGAATTGTAGTATAGACCTTCAATCATATCTAATGTAATAACTTGTCACAATCATACAGTTTAACAGTTTATAGGTTTCATATCCTAGTTTATTGAGTAAAGTTAAACTTAAACTTATACCGTCAGATATAAAATAACCGTAAGGTCAAAGGGGGCTCCGGTTCGTGTCTGTCTCAAAAGAATAACGACTACTTCGTGTCTCTAATTATAGACACCGGTCTACGTGTTGCTTTCGGTGATCGATAGTGTAACGACGTGCGTTACTCTACACTTTTTGTTACAATTTCGCGTTTAAATTAATGTTCTGTACCTACTTCGAACATAAATACCATTTCTCTTACACAATTATATAATTTCAGGGGAATCGATGTAATTTATCACAGCCTACTGAGTAATGATGATAAAAGACGTTCTTTCGTATTAGGACCAAAGTGTGTTATCTTACCAGACATTTTACAATTGTATGAGTATTAGAAAACCTATATAATATGCATTGTTTTAAAATTTGTTTTATTACGATGCTACTTAACTTCTCAAACTAACTATATCGTGTGAACATTTAAAAATGTTATATACTAAAGTAAGGGAAATAATGTGTAATAATTAAAATATTTAAAATTAAATAGTTTTAGAATGATTAGCAAGAGATATTATTAAGGTTCAGAAATACCACAGCCTTATTTTCGTTACGTTTTCATTTTATTACGTTGCAAGCTGCACATTAAATACCGTAAACTTTCATAATTTCATTGCAATTCCAATGTTTCGTTTTAAATATGCTTATAAAATTGCAGTTGAATAAATTTCAACATATAAGCAATAACTTAATTGAATTTGAATTAACAACATGTATTCATAACATTTAATACTTTTTTCTTTAATATATCTTTTCTTAGTAATGGTATAACATGTATGTCTTTAATCTTATACAAAATAAATTTCCACATTTTATTCTTTTACCAAATATGTGGCGACTGTTGTGTACAGAATATACCAATAGGCTCTTAAGCCCTTGGGAAATATCTAGAGAGAAGTAACACGATAATCGCCCTAGGGGATATAGTAATTAACTATACCTATAGTGTACGCAATATATTGCCATTTATTGAAAAGAATATAGATATTACATGGCTTTTATTAAAAAATTATAATTATTAAATACCAATTTTTGATGAATGAAAAAATCTTTAATTCTGTAATGTCTGTAATTACCTAATAATATGACGGTATATACCGAAGTTTATATTTTATTATTGTTACATTTATTATGTTTAACATGTCGGTTAATGTACAGTATAAGCAATAGAGAAAATGTTTTCAATAGATATAGTTATTAGTCACTGTGTTCTTCTGCAGCGCTGCAGCAAGATGTTCGTGTACTTTCCAAGTTAACGGATTTTGATGTGGTTGTCGTGCATCAACTATTTGTCCGATTCGTGCCCGGTGATTACAGAATACTTTGGATTGCGAAACCCGATGCCAAGTTCGATACGGATTGTGGTCGTCACGCTAAACTATCATCTGGAACTCATAATGTTTGCTTTCGCACTTAACCTACTATGTGAATGCGTTTCGGAACTTAAAAGTTAATTTAGAAGAAAATATTATTCGTATCGCATTAACTGATAATGCTAACAAATAGATTTTGTTGCATCAACCAGCTAAAAACATTTGTGAAGTGATAACCATAATTGTTGAATGTTGTAGAGGTATAATGCAATGTTCGGGGATCTGGACACACTGCACTGTACAATTCTTGCTTTAATACATACAATAACCTAAGAAATGCAAACGTTGTAAGTACGCAACATGGTAGTATATGTAATGAAAGAAAGTACTGCAAGCGATTGCTTAAGTTTTTCAAAGAGTAAGTTCAGAGAAAGAAGTTATTTTTGCTGAGGGGGAAATGTGGGGAATGCTAATTAGTCCTTTATTAATAATCGATTCAGAAATATCAAAGCTTTTAATTTCTTTATAAAACAAGTCTTGGTTGCGTTTACACAAAAGTTTATAAAGCTTGGTCGGATTTTTAACAAAACAAAATTATATAAAAATAGGTCAGAATAACGTGGTGTTCTGTGTGGACCCAATTTTTTACACTCTTATTAAATGTAAGCTAAAAAGTAATTAATTTTGTTCCTGCTCATTTGCAATGTAGACAGGCGCTGTAATTGCTCTACAGTGAAGTCATGACGCAACTATTTGTTAAGTAGTAACAAGAAAGTTCCTTCTCAATTATTTGCTGGAAAGGAGTTGTGGTCTTAACGATAGTGTCGTGTTATTTTCAGTGAAGGAAACCTATCAAATAAAATCAATAATGATACTATTAATGTGTCAACTTTATTTGTGTTTTAAAAAATATGGTATGTGCTTCGATTTGTTAATCGATGTTAAATATGAGGCTACCATTTCAACGCATATTTTTTGTTTCTGTTCATTTGATACGTTTAAATTTTTTTAAAGATTGAGAATAACCCTGATAAAAAAATCTTTCTTAATTGTCGTAAAGTAGGAAAGACTACTTGGAAAATTGTATTTATATCTGTAGGAACTATATTTATTTATTTATTTACTCTTTATTTGCATATTTACAACAAAAAGGAAAAACATTATGTACATGAGAGACACAGTAAACAAAAAGGCGGACATAATGCCACAAGGCATTCTCTTCCAGTCAACCTTTCATATTGTGAAGCCACCTATATGCGATTTTCGAGGATCCAAATTTTTTTGGCAAGAGTAAATCAAGCTGATACCGAAATTTTTTTAAAACAGATTGTATCATAGGGTCATATCATAGTATATATTTATTTTAACTTAAAGTTTTTGTCAACATGTATTAAATAATCTTATTTAAATAAGTTTGATTTTAAGTATTGGTGTTCACCACATAGTTACAAGTTATACTTAAAATTCTTAATCAAATCGCCAAAGTTCTTAAAAAGTATTAATAAAATAATTTTGTTCGTTAAATAACATTTAGTTATGAAGTGTTGTTGATATTGCATGACACAAAATGAAACTTACAAGTATAGTTTGAGCGGCGATAACACTATTAGCCGATATTAACAAGAGGTTATCACTTGACAGTGCTTAGCCGTACAAAAACTATATGAATAATGTACATTTATGTTAATAGTTTAAAAGAAGCTGAATGTGCATACCGGTATTGGGAATTATCTTTGTGTTTAATATATGATAATGAACTAAAGTTCTATATATAATTAGGTATGAATTGCTGTGAAAGTCAGTAAGGCAAATATGCCGATATGCATCTCATTATTTGTTAAGTACATAATTATAACGTGATAAATATTCTGTTCATTACATGTTTCATTTTTGCATCGTCATCCAAGACTCATGTGGGTCGACCTCGCCAGCAGCGTAGAAAAGAAATTAAAGAAGGGTCGTTTTCAATGTTGTTTCTCACATCTCACCGTCGCATGTAGGTCGAGTGTAGGGCGTCCATCTATAAAGCGATGAACCTAGGACAAGGGCTTAAGAGAGCGGTTACATCGAGCTTAAGACGTAAAAGGCTTGCGTACACTTACAATAAGACCTGCAATACTTTCATTCTTTTATATCATCTGTAATGAATCACCGATAATTATGCAGCAACTTCTCCACCAAATTTGGCTACTTTAAAATTTGTTTATTCATCGCGAAGACGAGACGGGCCAGGGGTTCACCTGATGATAAGTGATACGCGTGCCCATCACAATGCAGCGCTAATTAACATTGTACTTCATTACGCTCTTCGCCTTTAGCCATACGGTGTCAAGTCTCGTTACCTCATTAATTACACTAGTTTACAACATTCATCAAACGGGAACCCAGTAATGTTTGCCTACTAGTCCGGGTGCTGAGCTGGGGTGGTACCCACATAGAAAGCGTCGCAGCAACAGATACTTTCCATCAGTAACGATTTAATTAAGAAAAAATACCCTACTAGTACCGTCAGTACCTTTCATACTCGGATTATGTTTTGCCTAATAGCCTGAAATATTGATGAAGTGAGTACAAAATTGTACTATATTATAATTTTTAAAATGCCAAAGCCCGGACGGGGAGGTCTCAGTGATTAATCATAACGTTCGCTGATACAGCAGCTCATATATAACAGAGTACGTGTGTTTGATTAAATGTTTACATGCCATTACAATGCGTAAAAATTGTAAAGATAATCTTTGTTATGAAATAAGATTATAAATATTTTTTTTAAGTTATTAAAGCAATGTTTTTCCTTCACTTATCTAATGTATGGCCGTAGTAAAAGGTCGGTGAAATAAAAATACGAGACCACGCATAGAATCGTGTTTAATCGTCGGCGGCGGCGAAGCGCCGCTGCATCCTGCGTTAAGAGTGAGATGAGAACAGAACGCATGCGGTGGTGGTGGAAGCAACTTTTGATATCATAATTAAATCGGGGCTGAGGGGCCGGAAAGCAGTAATTGTTTATCTTACAGCTATAAATACTTTTGAGAGTATAAAGGCCAACTAAAGTCTTTATTACTTATTAAAGTTTTAAGTACTTAAATAGATATAGATCTTAAAAATGTTTCATACGTAATCAGTGCAATTCTATGTGCTTTTTCTCGAAAGTTGTTGATGATATAATGATTTTAGAAAGGATATAACAGTGAGCGAGGCAACAGGAATTGCCAATACGCGGATGGTTTTCGAGCGGCTATAACGTTATATGCGAAGTAATCATGATTGATCGTAAACATGTTTCGTGTCAGAAAGGTTAGGGTTATTACTTGTGTGTAGGTATAATAAGGGTTTATGCTGATGTTATGGAATCATGTTGATTATTTACATTTCTCTTCTGAATGATACTACAATTATCATTTTACTTAATTTGTTTTGTCCAACAATTCACTGTGTAGTTAATAAAAATTTTGCTATGTAATCTTCTGTTTCCATATCAGGAACAATTATTATTCATATTATTGGTAATTATTTTGAAAATAGGTTAAGATAAATTACTCTAATGCATATTGGCATAACTTATTGATTATTATACCTTAGGAAGGACTACAGTTAGGAAAGAAATCTCGGCATTTTGATTTGTATAACAATGTAGTGCCTCTTCTAAAACAACGTCTCTATATGGTTACTAACGCTATTAAAAAGACTTTCTGTTACGTGACCTGTTCGAGTAAATAAAATAAATAAAACTAAGTAAATGTAATAAACTTAATTTCAAAAGTTTAATTAAATCTTCCTTTTAATTAAAACCAATCTAAAACTTTTATAGAACGTTCAATAAATTATGTTATATAATCCTGGGATAAAAATTGTCGTTAATTTTCGATAAAATACTTACTAAGTAAACTTTGAACATATCTTTTAGAAATTATTCAATGTTAGTTAATTATGGCATCATATTTTACTTGTTCTCGCAAAGTAACACAATTTTTCATCATTAAAGTTTTTATAATGAAAAACTAATGTTATTCAAATAGAGAAATTTGCTACCTATTACCTTTTGTAGCAAGCTCTAAAAATAACATACCATGCATTAAACATAAATTTTAATAATTCAGTAATTTGATACATAATTTCATTACATGTGTATATAGTAAATTAATAATAAAGGTTCAGTTTATAGATAAAGGTACACATATACTTACAGATCTATTGAAGAATAATTTTACGTTACCAATTGTTATAAAGATTGAAATTACAAAGCTTCCAATGAACTAGTACCAAGTGTACAAATAGTATAAATAATAAAGGAAAATATAACTGTACTTTATGTTATATGTATAAAAAAAAATTGTAGTAGATTTCCTGCTACAGATGAATGGGAAATGAGTATCTAAAATAATGTCTCCACGCGGGAAATGATCATAGAAAATAGACCGTGTCTTTCCTACTTTGTCTCTTACATTTAAAATAAATATGCTCTTTTTTAATAAATGGTTATGTTACACTTAGCACTAAACACATTTGTTTGTTAATTAGTATACCAAATCCCGCCAGTTGGTTGTATTATTAATTGTGTATACCTATTAACCTGAATATAAATGTGTGCTACATTTGCAACTATGAACTAACTACATTTTCGAAAGCTTATGTTTAAGTATGGTCGCTGTATTAAAGCTTATAAGTTTTAAAATAAAGCTTTAATTTAAAGCAAGTTTCGCGCATTAACGAGCGGATGCACGTGTGGGACAAAGTCGGCGTCTTTTTATTTGCTCGCTAAATTCAAGCTTCCGAATCAGTATTCGCCAAACCGTCATTGTGTATATCATTTAACGTTCAGTATAAATTGTACACTGGTTGATTTATGGTAATTAAACATACGCATGTAAAAATCGGTTATATACTCAGTCTATGTCTATGGGCATCAGTAATCAAATCATGTATATATTGTTTGCTTGTTTATCCACTTTCACTATAGAAAAAAGTTTCTTTAGCGTTTCAGGTCATTATTCTTTTTATTTTGACTATACATTTCATTAAAAACAATGTTTAATTGTAAAACACATAAATAATAATTATCATATTTTTTTTCCATAACTACAACATTTCAATTAATTTGTATTGATATACCAATGAAACAGGGCGAAGGTCCAAGCAATGCGTAAAATAGAGCAGTTTTGGAGCGGGCGGATATATGTTGTTTTTTATGGGCTCTCCCTTTTAGTCCTTTGTCGAAATATTTACGCCCCGTATTGAACGTGAAATTCCAAACAAAGCCGGGCCGGCGCATATGCGCCCGGCTCGCTGCCACACGTGCGCACTCCAGGACCTCGTTCACAGATTATGGAAGAACAGAATAAATAACTTGGTCACGGAAACTTTTTTTGCTCTTTTTTATAATACACACCATTTAATGTCTATTATTATTGTAGCGACTCTTTCCTATAACGCAGAAGCGAACTAGGGCAGTGTAATTTAGATAGCATTATGATTTTCATATGAATTTGAATGTTTTATGTTAGTTTATGTGTAAAAGTTAAACAGTATTATGATTCTATTATTAATATTACGTATTTAATAACAGGAAATTTACTGTCATCGGTTTAGTATCAAATTTTGTTAATAAAGCTTAATCAAATACCAGGTATACCATAAAAAAAGATACAGTGAGTGGTTTCTACGTAGAACAGACTGTAAACAATAATTAGAAAGTTGTAGGCACTATGTCATAATTGTGACGTCAGAAATCTGTCATTTATGTCCTGCGATTACTATAAGTGACGTAAACCATCGAAAACTCTGAGTAATAAATATTTAAATACTATAAATGCTATAAAATCTATAAAATTTTGTTTATTAAATGAAATAATTTTTTTTAATAACATTGTAGGTAATTTGAAATGGTATTTCAAATTTTACATTTTTTATCTAGGCTAACACTTGATCTCAATTTTATGTTGATTTCATTGTTATGTATGACAATGAAGCCGTTTATGTTGAATCGTGCTGGCCCAGAATTTTCAGGCTCCCATGTGTTGACAACCGGAACACAAATTATGTTAACGTTAGATTTACAATATGAGAGTTCGCAGAAATCCTTCTACCAACCATTAGTCCTATTATATCAAACTATTTTTTATTGACTACAAAAAGTTTACATTTGTGGTAAAAAGTATATACTAATCCTCTAACCTGATATATCGACGATATATCTAATTAAACTGTATCTATATGTTACATCATAAACTAAGGATGAATATTCTCATGAATGTTCATCACTAGTATATCAACTTTAGCATTTCTCAATAATTAATAAGTAACTGTCCGTACCAAAGGTCCCCAGTTCGTAGTTAATTAAAACTTCCTGCACACGTTTTGTTTGCTATAGAATTATATTGCGTATAATTGTTGAAACAGAAAAGCTGATGTATTGTGTTCAACAATATACTATCGATTATGACACACAAACCCATAGTACGTAGACATATCAATTCTTGTATTAAAGACAAAGTAATAAGATGAACTGTTTCTATTTAGAAATATCTGTAGTTTTTTGTATTCGTCGTAACGACTACACGAGAAAGACGTTTACCTAAGGGAAAGTGACACGCTTGATTATAACAATGTATATGGTAGATAGGTGTTACATGATACACACTGCGCATTGTGTTCTTCTCTTGGAAACACATGATATTAAATCTCGTTACCTCAGTTATTTCATTAACTACAACGCCGTCTAAACCAGAGAACAGTTTATGAAGTACTGATTGGCGGCAGGTATAAGCGCTGCGGTATATATTTTGTTGAATTATGATAATTTATTAATAATAATTTGACTTCGAGCGGAAGTATGCTTTGTCGCGTCAGAAGAGTTGTTGTTAAAAAGGCGAGAGCTATATTGTGCGGGGTCAGCATCGATCGAGACGGCGTGGCGCGGCGAGGTACAGAGTACTCAAGGTAACTTGCGACTTGTTCAATTGCCGCAAGGGACGTTTTGATATTATCTTATTATAAATAATATATATTACCTAACCTAACGGCAAATTAACTAAATCTTCATAAATATGAAATTGTTTGCTTAATTGTATTAGTAATGCATATAATTATTATATATCTAACTAAACTTTTTAGGGGTGATATGTCTTATGCCATTTTCAACGTCGATTTTGTGGACAAAGGAAATGGTCTAAAGTATTATGATAATGATAGAAAATCAAGAGAAATGTACACCGGTCATAAAAATGTAAGATACATGACCAGCAATTGGTTTATAATTGATTTCTATTACACATAACTAGTTGTTATGCTTAGAAAAAAAAAATCGTAATCCAGTTGAATGTTTCGCTTTGATGGCTTTTAAAACGGGCGTCTCCGGAAGGAAGTGAACGGGTAAATTACCGACCGGTGGACCCACACTGTGGCGCGGTCACTAACGCTACAATCAATATGGTCGTTGTTTGCTAATGCCGCGATTCGCAAATAACAAAACAATGCAGAAATAACTTTATTACTGACATATGAAGGCTGTATTTAATACGATAAACAAAGTGATAATTTTGTATATTATTCAAATAAGCGTTTTAAGCTTATTTCCCCGAATTTTTTTTATGTTTTTTTAAGCTTTTTGTACAGCGACATAAATATATACATACACAAAAAATTATTTTGGACGTAAAGTTGAATTGCATACATTTTTAGTTAGAATAAATTAATTATTGACATATATCAGATCTACTATGCCAACAGAATATTCCATTACAAAATACATAAAACTTATAACTAATTGATTCTTATGTTCATTCAAATACAACACATTTAATAAATCTTAATTTAACAGATTTTATCGCGTTTATTTTAAAACTTAAAAACATAGTGAAATCATTCTGTGTAGATTAGACTATAAGCTATAACTAAAAGAGCTGTAGACATGCAGTGATGACTATGAGGTCAGAACATCTGTCACCTCAGACCTCACGTGAGTACGGGTGCATAGGGTGTGGGTGTGTACATCGGTGTAACAAGTAATTAAACAAGTTAAAAGAACCGTAACATTCACTTTAATTAAAATTTTGTTATCATATCCTAGTCACCGAGTTACAAGAATGAATTCCTAAATTTATATATTAAACAATATCTGTATAAAAGAACCTTTTAAATATAATAATTTTTAATGAATGAAAGCGTTAAATCGTTACATATGTACGCCAAAATGTCTTCTATAACGTATTATCGCCGTTGTCATAATTGATCGAATGTAAACTGTGTAATTCTTTTACGGTAAAAACAG
>DWLS01002517.1:0-17914 GCA_018246255.1 Pachliopta kotzebuea | reverse complement strand
TGTTGTAATGTCTTCCGTTATATGACATTACTATAAAATAATTAATTTATCATTTTGAATTATTATAATTCGTTACATTACGAATAATAATATAGCTCAACTTCAGAATTGTCAGCCTTAAAATACACTATCTTCTTGTATTAAAAATAGGCTTTTTAGAGTAACAATTCAAATTGATCCTTTAGTCTCCATTACGTAATTGCATCAGGTTAAAAGAGACTTATGCCGCTGTTTTAGAGACTCAGTAACACTTGTAATTTTTGAACCGGAAAAGCCACACAGATACCCTTTTAGATTAAAATGAAATACAGAATAAAAGAACAAGAATTCCGAAATAAAAAGTCTTGTAATTCTTCCGATTAAAGAGATATGAAGTGTTAAAGTAAGCACTGTGGAAAGGGGTAAAAGCAAAAAAGGAAAATTCTCTGAAAATCGAACACATTCTTTTTGTGTCCAAATCGTGAAAATTAGCTCCTAGACTATTCTGGCCTATTATAATATTATAAGGTAATTAGAGAACCGTATAATAAAGCGTCATATGCGACTTCTTTCCGGCTTGTTTAAACACTTTCGGTGCTAGAAACAGAGTTAACTTTCTGAGAAAATAATTTTTTCAAAGAAGCCTAGTCCTGAGCAAAAAGTTTATTTGATTGAAAACTACTTGCTAGTTTCGTTACTTCAATGTGGAAGTAGTAAAGATGATAAGCACTGTACCACACTGTGTTCATTTTCACTAGCTATAAAACCTTTTAGCAACTATAATATGTATATATTTATTGTCCGACAGGTTGTAACAAAACATACTACGGCGATATTGGTAGAACGTATGAACTGGAACTTCATCGACCTCGCGAAGACTTGGTTCCGTACGTATGCTTATTAACTGTCACGGCTGCTGGAGGAATTCATGGTGATTTAGTACAGGTACATTATGAAATTTTTATTCTAAGTTTTCTAGCATCAACGAAGCTATTTTAATAATAAGCAATAACTACTGTAATCATGATTAAATTGTTACTTTGGTAACAGTTACCAATTTTACCATTCCCAGGTTTTATTCGATAGCTTTACTCTGGGTCGTTTCACATCATTTACGGAAGACGGTTGCCCCGATGGTTACATGCAAATACAAGAAGCCAGTAGACCACAGGTCGGTGGATCATGGTGCGGTACTTCCTGGGGCCCTTCCATTTATTATAGCGAAACGAAATCGATAACGCTCATTATACGATTATTACACTTATCGAAGGAGCAAAATAATTATAATTTTGATTTTCGCATGGCTTACAAAGTTTTGAGAAAGGAATATGCCACAGTTAGATATGGAGGCTCTCCTCCGTCGGGTGAGTATTTAATACTTTGAGTGAATTTACCTATTACAAATTTTTGGATCCCAGACATATAAGTCATGAGCCATATGAAGCTATGAAAGTCGGGAATAAGATTAACAGTATCAATCTTCGGAAAAAGTACACTTTTCAAATGATTTTTTCATTGATCTTAAATTTCAGAGAGACCATTTTTTAAGCTGAGACCGTTACCCCCTATATTAAACATATCACGTAACGAAGAAACTAATGTTGTAAGACCAAAGAATTTCGAATATTATCTCGGCGATTTAATATCTGGAACTTACTGCTCACGCATATTTAGCGATTGCGATCGTAAAAAATGTAGACTGCAGTCTCCGAACTATCCAGGAGTTTATCCGAGGAATTTAACTTGTTATTACGCAGTGAGGCAACACGAGGTTCCTCAAGGGAAGCACGCTCTGATAATAGTGAAACAACCAAATGGTCAACTTATATCTATAAGAAGTCAAAAAGCATTGTATGCAACGGCTCAACAAGAAAGAGGGAATAACGGAAGAGAGCTGAAGTTTTGGCAGCAATGTGATGAAGTTCAAGATTATGTCACTGTTTATGATGGTTATACGACACGAGATCCTGTTATTCTAAGGTTCTGCGGCGGTGGGGTTGCAGTCCCTGAAGCAATATCAAGCGGTCCCGAATTGCTTGTAGAATTTACGACATCGCCCTTCGGAACGTTTTTACAACCAGCAACTTTACAATCGCTTCATGGATTCCAGTTAGAAGTCGAGGTGACTTACCTCTTAAAATAAATATATTATTTACATATTTTTCAACTATTTAGTTTATTTAAGTTATTACAGAGAAGTAAACAATTGCGCTGTTTATAATTTTTAATATTTTTTTCTTGTAGTAAATAGCATGAAACTTTTTCAAGGTACTGATACTGGGTAAAATAATGATATTCATGTTGTGAATATCGCTAATGAACGTTAGTGGTTTTAAATGACTATCAGTAGTTATACTATTACTAGACTTAACACTTTATGTCTCATGGCGACGAGCACAACGTGGTGTTGTATGTACCATATTATATAGCGCCACGTTATTATGGGAAAGCGTATCACTTATCATCGAGTGAACGCCTTACTGGTCTCATCATCTCGTCGAATAAAAAGGAAAATGGTTGTAATAAGGAACTCAATTGACATGAGTGCTCTATTACATTTTTTCCAGCTTTAAATTTTTTTCCCATTGGTGCTTTAATTTTCACTTCAATTTAAATAACATTTATTAAAACATGAAAAATCAAATAAATTATCCTAACCTTTATAACAAATGAGAAATGTATCGGTATACAAAATATAAAGCTCCAAATACTTTTAGGATATTTCCACGATGCTTCATGGAATGTTACCATTTAAGAAAAGAAAATGATTTTCTTCTCATTTTTCTTAGATCCTTTATCCCATAGAGATATATAAACCGAGTTCAAACAGAAATTACATGTTATTTAATATAATAAAACAAAACACTGAACAAAAAATAATATAGACAAAACCTGTTCATAATTTACGAAATAAGTTCAAAGAAACATCATGTTAAATTCCTTTTAACAAGAGTAACCTAATTATATTTCAGGTAAGGTTTGTAGACCAACAATCCCCTACTTATGCGAAAAATAAAAGGGCTTGCGAATTTTGGATCCGAGGGACGGGTAAAGGTGTTCTGGAGCACCCTCAACATTCCCTTCCTCCTAACACGACCTGTCTCTATCACATGCAAGGAATTGATACATCAGGGCCATCAGGGAGGAACATAATTTACAGGAGGCCGTCGTTTTCAGCGCCGAGGTTTCGTGTATGGTTTTCGGTGTTAAAATTTTACGTAACGAATGCGCTAAATCCAAATTTGCCCGAGGACGAGTACTGCGGGAGCCATTTGAATATATGGGATGGCCCAATGCGAATATCGCCCGGTTGCAGTGATATATTCTGGTGAGTTTTATTGTTGTTGAAGTTTCAACAGTTTATAGCCGAATTCACTTTTATTTACGATATCCAAACACGAAACGTTCTAACGTTGAATATTTTTAAACTAATCATATTAACGTAACCGAGATTGTTGTAAGTCATAAATAAGCAAAAGATTTAGACTAAACAAACCTAAAGACGCTTGCAGATTCAAAAAGATAAGAAAGATAATGTGAAAAGAAGATAGAAAAATTTCAGGAACCATTTTTTTAAACTTTTATTGTTGATATGATTGACTGGCATAAAATTTCAGAAGTAGCATCGACGTAGTTATTGACCTATATTTATGGTTATATAATGAAACCACAATAAAAAACCTAAAATTGTTCCGAGTGCATAACTTATTTTACTTTCATGTAAGCATCTTGCAGTCCCCACGATAACAAATAAAGATTTTGCTTGTTCCAGTGACAGGGAACGCTCGGTGCAAATGTCAAGAGCGACGTCTCCCCAGTCGGTTATTGTTGGACGTCCTCCAACAAATGCTACTTTAATCGCAAGGTTTTGTCGTGAGCGGGCCCCCCGTACCTGCGAACATGCTTTATTACGAAAATCTAGGGCTTGCACTCGCACAGAGAGCTTTCTATCCAAAGGGGACTCTTTAACTCTGGAGCTAAAGTTGACTCAAGGGACCGCTCTGAAGTAAGTCGATACGCTCTGCGATTACATGTACAAAACTGATGTCTTCATTGCAAAATATTTAAATTTTTGCTTCAGAGATTATGTTTCAACAAACATAATATATCAATATGCAATTATTTATTCTATTATCAAGTTTTCCTTTTCAACTACTAAACTCCTAACAATTCCCAATGAAACCAATAAATTATTTTATTTATTGAGAAATAAACATGTCGTAACATCTCCAGGCCTGTATTCTTCAAGGCTTTGTACGAGTTTGTTGATTTACATCAAGACGGCGAGCCTTGGGGCCGCGGTACGTGCTCCAGACGTTTCTCATCACGTTCATTTCCCGAAGCACCGCCAGATCCACCAGTTAGCTTCTCTTCGCCAAGAGATGTCTTTCTATATGGAAGAGGTGGTAAAAGAAATATTAGGTAGGTAAATATTTTCGATCATTTAAAAACCTATTTGAAAAATAAGACATAATAATTGCTCAAAAAATTTGTATGTACTGGATGGTAAAATCCCACAAAATTACAAAAATTTTAGTTGCACGTATCGATTCGAGGCAAATCCAGGAGAAGTAATAAGGCTACGTGTATGGGGAATACGTAGTGGTGGAAGATTGTGCAGGTCGGTTCACTCAGCTCATTCCCCTTGGTATCGATGCGGGGGCGACCCCACCGCAGCCCTCAGAATTTTTGAGAGACCATGGAGAGATAACGGACCGCGAGTTCCTAGAGATTGTCTATGCAGGTAAGTTTTTTCTTTATTTTCAAAATATATTTTGTACTCTTTTAAATTACTATAGTTTTTTTTATTATTTACAGTGATGTAGTAGATTATGAATTTACATCAAAAACGGCTGTAGCCGAATTAAAATTTGACGTCGTTAACATGTCTGCCACGGACGATTTTCGATCTTTTGGATTCGAAGCAAGTGTCGAGTTCATTAGACAAGAAGTTTTATGTGAAAATACACACAGGGCTTTTGGAGCTAGTGGAGAGTTAAGATTATCTTCATTTCCTAATTCAGATATGGTGAGTTCGGTGTATTTTATTATGTTTTCTGTATTAATTTTAAAATTTAAATTACTACTCAATAATTCATATTTCTTTAATTCAATCTTAACCCTTGCTTATTTTTTTAATATGAAGGATCGTTGTGAATTTCGACCCTGGCTGATCGACCCTTCGCCTGGCAGATATCTTTATCTTCAAATCAGAGGAAACACTATAAAAGAGCCTGAATTGGATAACTTCACCTTACTTAATAACATTACCGTTGCACCAGATCTCCGGCACATGTGCAGAACACCAAATCGTATTGCAGTGTACGCTGGAGGCTTAACACCTATATTTATATGTCCCGACCCTTCAGAACAGCCGGTAAATTATTATGAACAAGTATTTTCTATCTATTTACTAATTCAGAATTAAGAATTTCAATACTAATGTTGCAGGATGATTTGGTTGAGATTTTTTCTGACGGTTGGTCTAAAGAAGTGGATCCTCTTGCTCGTCATGTATTAGCCCCACCACCATCACCCGATCATTTTGATTTGGACTGGCCTCGTTCGTTATCGGTAGAGCTTTTAGCGGAAGAAAGTGGGTCGTACTATATTACGTGGTTGGAACTTTCAAGAAGGTATTTAGTGTAATGGTGCTAGGACAGTCCTTGTAATTCTTGTCAATTAGTTCAACTTCTTTGTTTACCCTTGTAATCTAAAGATTAAGATAGAGATTCATTAATGTATTTTGGTTTTACAACCAAGAGATTAGATTGCGGCTAATTATAAGAAACCTCTTACAGACACGCTAGTGAACGTGGTGGTGTATTTGCGTTATCTGGAGAGTGCCAGTATCGATGTGCATCATTAGATGCATGCATATCTCCTGCACTTTGGTGTGATGGCGTAGTCCAGTGCCCTCAAGGAGAGGACGAGCGCCTTTCGGAGTGTTCAGCATTGTTGCGAGTGCCTGCACACTACGCTGCAGCCTTTCTTGCATTTACTATTCTTACTGTTTTTGCTGTGGTCAGTATTTAAATTACTATCTACTTGCACTAATTTACAATTGAAGTTCACGTTATTCAATATTTCACGCATTAAAATAGTTTTTTTAGAGATTTTTTAGTAAAAAATTAAATTCCCGGTTGCTGATCTAGAATCAGTAATTTATTCTTTCGTGTATACAGATAGCGGCAGCGCGTTCCTGCCGCCGTAGACGTTCTGCTCTGCAGCATCGTCTCAAAAGTCTTTCATCAGACACGGCGATATTCGAAGAGAAGGAAGTGATTTGCTGACCAAGCGAAGACTCCGTGCGTTATGTAGAAGTCGACCGAGTCACAACAGTTTGACTGGCTTCTCCCGCGGAGTCTGAACGTTATATTTATCACTGTTTTTCTCTAAATTGGAGAATTTTGATGTTGGATAATGCAATTTGTTGGTAATGTTATCATCCTGTACAATCTAACTGTGGAATGTTAGTCTAATTCGTTTCGAATCACTTGACATAATCATTGTCGAGTAACGAAAGAAGTACAGAGAGCTGTGATTCCACATAATAGAACGAAGAAAGGTGTTATAAAAATTTGTATCCAGTCCTAGTAATGGAAGACATGGACATAAAATCACGTTCTGGACCAAGAACAGAATCAGATACAAGACGTGTGATAATTTGAATTGTAAACAAAATTAACACTGTCGATCATGTGTTCGTTAACGTTAATATGTGTATATTTTTTAATTGTAAACCAGTTCTCTATGTACACGACAAGTGTCTGTAAGTGAGCAAGCGCACAAAGAAATATCGACCGAATAATTTTTACTTTCAGTCACTGTGTTTTTAATGTAAATATGTGAAACACGTGTACATAGAAAATTGAATGTAACGTCTTTTTTCTATTAGTAATTTTTAACTAAACTTATTTACATATTCTAAATTTATTGGTCTAGCAATAATTATTTTATATTCAATAAAAATGGCTTAGTAAATTTTATCTTCTGTTTGTCTCGCGAAATTTTTAAAAGTGATACGGAACTGCCATTTTTGTAAAATTATTTGAAAAAGTGAATGTCAACAAGGAAAACAAATGTTATGAAAACAGAACCGTAATATATTGTAATAAATAAAAATAATATATTAAAATTAAATGCTATCGGCATTTAATATAAAGTATTAACGATTAATATATAAACAGAATAGTATAATGCGATGAACAGAAAAAAAATGGTTGGGAAATAGACATTTTACTTAAAAGACTAGAAAACATCTAGGAAGAGTAATATTAAAAAAAAATGGTGTAAATAAACCTAAAAACTATTCATATCCTTAGAAAGGTATTGAAGTGATAAAATAAACTTGTTTCCCAAGGAAATTATTGGAGTTTGTATATCGGATTAACTATTAGAGAGTTTGTAGATTTTAACGATATTATGAAAATGAACACCTCTTAATAATAGTTCCGACGAAAGTTTATAAACATAAGAGTAAAAAAAAATTGTTAGTTAATTATAGTAATTTTAAAACTATTCGAGTTTTGCGATCATGGAAATCAATATCCTGTAGAAAATGTGATGATTGGTTTTCCATTTTCTTTGTATCTTATAAAAATTGATGAAAATAATTATTTTCAAAAATTTTGACTCCAATTATTGAATCCCGGTGTACTTTATTTATTAAATTAGTATTAAAAAAAAAACAAATAAACTCTAAGGATATATTAGAATCACAGATGTAGATAAAGTTTGTATCGTCTTCCATAATGTATCGAAAGTTCTGGATTTCGTTCCCTTCTTTACATTTTTCGAGATAAAAAAATTTGGAAGTAAACAAGGATGTGAATTCAGGTGTTATCCTGGGAGACAATAATGATGGATAATAGCTGTTTAAGCACAGATACCTAATTTCACTTTCATGACAAATATAACGAAGAGTTGATGATATAAGAAGTTTTTGAAATAAAATTATTTACTGCATGAAATTTATTTGTTTAATTTTTGATACCATAAACCAATGCTTCCAATATACTAAACATGTCCATATTGTTTTATTTCAAAGATTACAGTTTTAACTTTATTTAAGTCAATAATGTGGAAATGAGTAGAATTTTTTTGAATATCTTTTCTGTTAAGAATAAGAAAAAGAAAAGAATAAGATAAAGAATACGACAAAGATTAAGTTCATAACACAGTACCGTGAGGAACTTTGTTGCTAAAACATATTTGGCAACAGATAAACACTTGAGATGGAGAAAAGTGTGGTCACAATACTGTAGCTCTGATACGTTGGCAACTAGAAAACAATAATGTTGTTATGGCAGTTGATTTACTAAACGGTATTTAACCAGACGGGTTAAAAAACGCACTACATGGATTTCTGTTGGTTATGAAACCAATTCATGGTGTAGTGCTATTATTAGTTTGGATGTTGCTTTAAAAAATCTACCTTGTGGTAGGTCCCCGCAGACCTGATGTCATCGCAGACCGTCGTGGTAGGTACTACTGCAGCTCCTATTTCTACCGCCAAATAGTACTTAGTCCACATTACTGTGTTCTGGTATAAAGGCCGGTATTCTAGAGAAATCACTGGGGTAATAAGCCTTAACATCTTATATGTCAAGGCGACGAGCGCAATGCGGTGCTGTGTATACCTATCTTAACTAGCACCACATTGTTATGGACAACTGTATAACCACTTATCATCAGGTAAATGCTATGGTCGTGTCGTTAACTTGTCGTATAAAAAACATATAAAATAAATATCGTTGACGTGAGGCATTAAGGTTCTAGAAATTATGGAAAAATATATAATAATCCATAATAATTACATCAAATTTGATAGACTACAAAACACACACATTTATCTGTATACATATATGTATTTTAATAACCAAAATTCCTTTGCGAAATATACTCTGTAGAGATTCAGTCAATAATGTAAGGAAAATAAAACGAGGAACAAGGTTGAATGTGTTATAATGAAATTCCACAGGCGCATGGCTCACTGCGTGAACGTTAGCTGTAGGGTTTCTTTTAGTCTACAATAAAACCTTTTAACAGTAAACTTCACTGTTATTATTTATTGAAATCTTTATTTTAATTTCAAGAGACGAAAGTACCTATACATATCCATTTTCAAGTTCAAAGTTGGACCATTTTAATAATTATCATTAGAACCTTGAAAATCTAAAAAATCCGAAAATCTAAACAGAATTTTGATCTGATCCTTTCTGTTTAAATTAAGTGCGATGAATATGATACATGGAGAAGTTCCTAATACTTAACCTTAAAGATTTTGAAGAAATTAAACCCTTAGTAGAAAAAGAAAAGATGCGTTTTGCACCATTCAACGATATTTTCGGAAATTACATTATTATTTTTTCGTGGACGGTTAGATTTGTTTGTTAAAAACTATAGTTATTATAAATGAAGTCGAAAGTAAAATTTTAGATTCAACTGGTAACTATTAAAACAGGACATATATTTTACTCCTTTCTCTTCCAACAGAATCAAGAACTTAATAATGACCGAGTTTCATAGTGGAATGTGTCTCTTTGGTGAAATATCTTGCATGCCGGAAGTTGTTCTCTTCTACTCTGTACAAAATAATGGAGAAGTTTCCGTGATATCACTTTCAAAAATAAATAAATATGATAATATTTACAAAATTTCTGTAACATATAATTTATTTACGACTAATTTTACACCAGTGGCTAACATGTTTTGCTAACACATACAAAATTGATTGAATTATGTAACACACGTACACACTTCCCCTGCTCATATGAATAGAGACTTGTGTCAATAGACTACCGCAACAAGAGAATAATGTAAGTAGTTATTTTTTGACTACCAAACTAAAAAGCCGTGTCTTAAATTTATGTCGAATTTCAGTTCACGTCGCCGCTGTTTTAAAATACTCGGATCAATTTTGTAATAGGTTTTTTCGTTACGAAACTTAGTCTATTGAACTATAAAAAAACTGTCTAGCTTTAGTCATTTAGCTAGTATTTTTTAGGTTTTTAACGCATTAGTTACAGGGGAGAGTAACTCAATATTTAAATGAACTATCTACTATACGTAATATTTTATTTCCTCTTAATATACTTTCGTCTATTAAATGACTTCAAAATGTATCTTCTTCAGAACATTTATACACTGAACTCTTTATTTTAAAAAAATTTCAGCGGATTGCAGATTAATTTTAATGGATTTAAACTAAATTTATATAGCACTATCCATTTTTTATAAACATGATTAAATTTTAATCTTCAAAATAAAGCTACTCTTTAGGTAGTTTAGTTATAGTTACTATTCTACTTTGCGATCAATTTGTGCGATGTTAGTTACTTTAATGATTAAATACATTTACATCATATTGTATGTGTTATATTCTTCAGAACTAACAAACACTTGCTTATTATGAATAAGGTCATACTTTACGGTTCCGCTGAAACTCCTTTTCAGATATGAGTATAATTAATGTCGTGAGTCTAAGCGACCACTCGTTATGGTGAGAACATTGCGCGAACCGCCGCTGCCTTTTCTATTGTTTCAACTTTCAAAAACTAGAACACGGCCGCAATTTTTTTATACAAAACCCCCAAAAAAAAACAAATATTGATTCTTCACGTTGTGCTTTATTAACGTAGTTATTTAATAAATTTTTACAAAAAGTTTTTTTTAACAAGATTACTTTAAAAAAATTGTTAATAGTATCATACAGTTAAATTTGTTGCCCCTTTATCAAGATGTATAATAATATTCTTTGGGCAATAGATATATAAATAGTTTTTTATAAAACTTTTGTTGTTGCTATATTTTCATTTTTATCTTAATTTATACTTACTTCATTGTTATTCTCTTATTAGTTTCTCATAATAATATTTTACTTATCTATGTATTTAAATATTTATATATATTTACGAACGTATGTAATTGTTAAAGCAACACAGCTTACAATAAAAATCCAGAGACTTTTCTTAAAAATATTTGGTTTTAAGATTAAAAATCTTTTAAATAAAGATAAAATTAAATACAATTATTTTAAACAATCCTTAGGTTTTTTATTATAATGTTCTGATTATACATAATTTTTATAGATAGATTATAGAATGAAATCAATAAAATCCAAATTAAAAATTAATATGTCATGTATTGTAACACTGCTATATAATTTTAACTTTAACAACAAACGGTTTTAAAAACAATAAAAAAAGAAAAAAAATTGCATATAACGTTCCGGGGAATGCTTTAATACAAATATGCATTTTATCGTCCCATCTCATGAATATTGAATGAATTTTATATATATTCATATGAAACACAGGCAACTTCATACAGATTCAGTTATTTAAGTATGGTATACTTTGATTGTTTTTTATAAATGAAATCTAACTAAAAGGTTAACTGCTAAATGGCTAAACAATGAGTTTTGGTTTCAAGCTAAAAATTACGTTTTATATTTAAATAAAATTCTTAACAAATGTTCAAACAATAATTTCAATTATTCTCCATATTCTCAATCATTGATAATGCTATTTTTTTATAGATATAATAAAATGTAAATCTTCTTAATCTTTTTATAACTTAAATATTAAATTCAGTTTTAAAACTCACATTTAACAAATCGTTCGCGGGGTCGTTGTGATTGTACATTATGAACGACAACATTTAAAACATTTTATATATAATTTGTGTTATCTATTAGAATTTATTTGTGTGATCTTATAACTTACAATTTTTTAAATTACTTACTTCATTATATATAATTTTTATTACTTATGAGTTAAGCAATAAGTTACAAGAATTAAAAACCACGTGCCGGCGATTCATCCTTGAAATAAGTTACATACAAATGTAATATACTCTTGATGTGGCCGTTTCCGTAAACTCTCATGAATTTATAACAAGGTTGAGCACGCGGCGCCACTTGGGGACGGAACAAAGCAAACATTCGAGGCGTAGCCGTTTAGATAATTTTTTCATCAAGGTGTCTCCTTCAAATAAAAACCGGAGCGAGTCACACTCTGCTCAACTTTTTATTGCTCTTTGTTGTGTGTAATTGAATTTTTTTCTCGTTATTTTCAGTATGAAACTTCATTTAATTTACGCCACAGGTAGAAACGACTTTACAATCTAACTGACGACGGTGTTTTTTTACTGCAACAAAGTTTATTACATACGTTTTTATTTTACAAAGATTACAAACATACATTTTCTTTTTTCATATCAATATAAGTTACTTTAATAAAATTTATTCAATGTTTAAAGCTTTTTTAATAAAGTAGGTGTTGTACATTAATTGTAGGCAGAATTCAAACACTATTTTTCAATTTACTTCTTATACGAATAAAAACCAATTTATTGAACAATACCTTTCTGAAAACTTATTTGAAAGCTCTTCAGTTTAGTCCTTGTAGGACATTTTTTTAATTACATACGTAATAACTTTCAAAACTTGTTTTATAATTACTTCTTTATTCGTAAAATTATGACTTTGATGGTCAATGTACAAACTATCAATATTCGATGTAGTAATTTGTGATATACTTTGTAGAACATTAATTGCTGTAAAATATTTATTTAGTTTTTTTTAAATGGTTTGAGAAAGTTTGAAAGAATGCTCCAGAGAATAGCTCGCATTTGCTTCTTAAAAGTTGTCGTTGAAATAGGTCCGTGCACTAGTTGCCTTCATATTCAGTGGCCAAGAATAGTGATAGAGAGTAATCACGGAGAGAGCTTTCACTGAACTGTTTCTACATATTGTCATAAAGCGAAATGTTGCCAATTGAAAATAAATCAATTGCAATAGCGGTAAATATTTAGCGATACCTCCAATTTATGTATGTAACGTGATTTAAAATATTTTATACTATTGTGCGAATTCTGATCTATTAATTCATAAGTCGATATACGCCTATTTCTGTACATAGTCCTCCCATACAGAAAACTAAAAAAATACTTGTCTTAATATAATAAAAATTTTACCTTAGCAAATCTCTATAACCACTAGGCTCAAAGCAAGACCTTGTTACGTGGAATACTATAGAAGAGTCCAGCAGTGGATACCAGTAAGCTGAAAATATGATATCGAATCTACATTAAACATATTGTGTATTCGTAGACATTGAGTTTTCTTCGTAAATTTATTCCCAACTTTAAGACACTTTGTCTCACTTTATACTAAATATATAGACTATTTAAATTAAGAAATTTACTACGTAGTTTAACCGAGGCTGCGTAGATGCTGCATAAATGTTGCGTAGATGCTGCGTATGTTACGTCAGTACTAATACAAATTAATTTTAAATATTCATCCACTATTGACCTTTTCAATATTGGATGAATATTTATATGATTACTTTTACTGTTTATAAGTAATATGTAGTCATGTACATATACGTATTGCCTTACTGAGGCCTGCTTCGATTCCAGTGCCGATTGTAAAGATTGGTTGGTGAATTATTGGGAAGTTAGAATTATTTCGAAACCATCAAGCTATTGACCACTATAATATTAAAATATAAGCTTTTGTTCTATAAAAGTATTGCTGCTTTCCAGCTGGTAACTTATGAAGAGAACTTATGATTCATGATTCATGACTAGCCAGCCTCTCTACATCCTGGACCTTACTATCACTTACTCCTTAACATCATGTGAAATTTCTTTTAAGGTTTAACGCAATGAAAATAAAAAATCTGAGATTTTAGGTAAAGAAAATAAATAAAGCAATGTTTTAACGAACACTGATAGTAATACATATGAATTTCATTGACGAAAAGCTAGAGTTACTTCGAGCGCAGCGAAATTGTATTTTGGTATATAAAGTCTATGTACTCAAATATGTAATACAATCCTTTCACCTCTTATAGGAGTGTAAAAAATATATTACATTCAAAATTACCTGCTTCGTGTTTAGATCTCAAACAGAATCTTTATCTGATGGTAAAGGATGCAACCTCTACTATCAATATATTGTAACAATGAGTAGTTAAGAGAAATTACCTAGTTTTATTGATCAGATTGCTTGCGCCATCGATACTCTGATTGGGTCTTTAAAATAAGAAAAAAAAATTGTAAAATCATGCCTTTTCTTATTCTGCTCTACATATTATATAAATATATTTTGTATCTATTATTTTACAAAATTATGTCTTAAATTATATGATTATGTGTAAACTGTGACTCAAAACCATGTTTGATATATGAGGTTTACTTTCTGAAATCAATGGAATTGATACAATTATGTTGCCATATACGGAAGAAAGGATCGACAAAACTCTTAGATTTCTTCCACAATTGAATTACAAGACCTCCAAAGGCTTTTCAGAATAAGAAAGGTAAAGGTAATTATCTTAGAGTATAGTGAAATTTTTAATGTACACAGTAGCTAGAAAATCGATGATCATAAAAATGATAACAGATTATGTTTGTACTAATTTACTTACTTTAAAACATATTTTTTATATTTATCTATATTATATTTATTATAAGGACATGTCAATTTAATTTGTAGAACCTGAACTTATTTCATCTGGGTTATACAAAGCACAATTTTAAGTATGAAAATAATTTTTGAAGTCATATTTAAAATAGGGTTAGATTATAAAACATTCCGTATTATAAAATTTGATGAAGCCGGTTAAACAAAATAAGAAATATATGAGGTTATCGTCATGATTGTTATAAATGGTGCCAGAGAAACCTTTATATGTTGCTTACAAACATAAAAAAATGAATTTTTATTACTTTTGTGAGGAACCCTAATTCTATATTCTATTCTAATTCTTATCAACATTACCATATATCTAGTTAAATAAATTTATATAGTTGTCATAGATTATTCGGAATGAACAGTATAGATAGACAAAGTATTTTTTATGCTAATACAATTGTATAATTGTTTATATGATTAAATTATAAACTAGTTATTTTATTGTTACAGACAGACACTGTAGTTTTATATATTTGTATAGATTGTAATGAGCGCAATGGCACGATCTAGTTTTGAGTTTTGCGGCCCCACCGCACCACGTTGGCACGGAGTCTGCAACTATCTACAATGACCCAGAGACTTAAATACGCATTACGGGATTGCATTTGATCACAATGCAGATATTCAATTTCATTTCTCTGATCTAGATAATTTTTAACAGTTAATATCTAATAAAGTATCTCGCTATTAATTACTAATAATGAGATAAATACATTTGGACAGGTTACCCACTGTGTTTCGATATATGATAAAAGATTTTTTTATAAACTTATATTGTTATCATTCAACGTTATTTAGGTGTCTATAAATAAAATAAAAATGAAAGTTTATTATTAAGAACATCAAATAAATGTATACTGAGTAATATAGGATACGAGTTATAACATACCGCGTCCCTCTCTTTGCTTTCAGTGTTTGCGAATACCGCAATAATACCACACAGCGGCAACACAAAGCATACCGGCTGGAGCTCCATTTCACTCGGAGCCTATTTACGTAACTTTGCAATAATTTAGGCATCCGACAGAATATCCGGCTTTAGATCAGATCTTAGTGTTAAATTTACTAAAACTTTGTTGTGGTGTATATAGTCTTTAAACATGGACACTGACTGATATCCCCTAACTTTAGAGTCGTTCAGAGAGCGATAGATATAGTCAGGCTATTTCTGGTGAATACAATTTAGGAGAAAAATACCAGAGAAACACAGACATTTACTTAAAATTATACAAATTATAATCGCAATTAGAAACATCGGTCGTAGAAGTCACCACTAGAGGAGTAAATGTGCCTCGAAGTGGAGACTGATCAAGCAAAACTGGACGATTATTTCTTCCAAATATGATGAGACGATCTGCTTAAGGCTGCTGACAATAACAGGATTTGTTTAATCTAAAAGTTCCACATAAAAAAGGTTTCTTGAGAGTGGTTTAAGCCCAACAGTCAATCAGTAGACAATTGAGAGCTGCTCATAAATCTTGTTTGAATATTCAGTACTAAATATAAAATAACATATAATTATAATATAACTGGGAAGACTAGATGACGCAAATTGTCGTCCGATATTGATTTTAAGTAAACGTATATCTAAAAAATACGAGTTCACCGTTGACCTTCATCTATAAAAGATTAAAAGCCGGGCCAGTATACCTTTGAACTTTAACCTTTTTTGTTACTTGGGTTTAGTTAATGGAACAGCAGTAATCAAGACTGAAGCCTGCTTACTGTTTTAAGTTCTAACGCACCTTGTTAGCCGTAAATATCACTGACTGTGTAGGTTTTAATAAGGCTAAAATTAAACGAGTCACTGTTATGGTTACATTATTAAGTTAAATTTATAAAATAATCGTCTTAATACCAGCTTAGCCGCTAATATTGCATCTGGTTCGTTTCCGGTACCACATTTACAGCAATTTAAATGTCCGGATACCACACAGCTGAGTAGTCTATGAAAGTATTATTATTATTATTTTTTTACTCAAGGAAGCTTTAAGACGAGCAAGGCGTTCACCCGATAGTAAGTGATACGCTTGTTCATAACAACGTGGCGCTGGTTAAGATGGACACATTAACTCCATGTGCTCGTCGCTTTGAGATATAAAGTATTAAGTCTCGTTACCACGGTTATTCCTCTAACTTACAGCATCTTTTAAACAAGAACAGTGTAATTTTAGCTTATTGCCATTTAACAGTAGAAATTGGAGCTGCGGTGGTACATACCTATACGGTCTCCAGCAACACAGATCTACTACCAGTGAATTCTAAAAACAAATATTAGTATTAGTAGTTCTGTAAATTTGCACCCACTTTGCTCTTTATAAAAGGATGCTCCAACCACTAAACCATAACATACGCAAAATAGGAAATTTCGATGGAGGAAGATGCTCAAGAAAGAATAATTCTTCAAAGCAATATAGCTGTCATCTCAGGTCTATCTGAACAACTGTAAAAAAATAGGAGAAATATACTAACCATTACGATAACCGGCTTCAATAAATAAAGATCTAAATACATGGAGTCGGCGTAATCATATGTAAATTATGGAATTTAATATTAGGTAATTGCCTACTTTAAAAAACAATTGTGGAAAGCAACTGTGCAATACTGTACGTATGAATTTAATTTGTGTCACAAACTTATATGAGGAGCGAAATTGTCTATAAAGTTTACACGCTAACAAATTTAGCCTGAATGTAACTTCACCGTATCCCAGATAAGTCTATTACTGTCTTACCAGTTACAATGAAGAACAAAACAGTACAAATAAATAACTTATTATTAATGTTAGTTTAAACGTAAGATATATATAAAGCGACATCATGGGCAGACTTTCATCTGATGCAGAGTGATAATACGGTACTAGGTAGGATGATATACACTACAACACCTTGAGTTAATGTGGACTTTACCCGAATAAATTCACTAGCTATAACACTGTTCAAATCAGAACACAGTAATGTTTGCACAGTACTATTTGTAGGTTGCAATAGGAGCTGTGGTTTTACCTACTTTGACGGTATCTCACAACGTAGTAAGATTGTATTTTTGTGTATGTTGCTTTATGAACAAAAGCATATCCGATTCGTGTGCAATAGCAGATAATAAACGAACGCAGTAGTAAAAGTCACAGGAAAAGCTGGTGCCTTTTTCCCCGGAATTGTTCCTTTTTCGCTTTTTACTACACGCCGTCGGCAGAGAGGCGTTTAAGATATACTATCAAATCTCTTGTTTGGAAAAAGCATATTTTAATATTAAATAGCATAAAAAAGTATATTTCCAAATATAGAAAAACTAGAGACATTTTTATGAGGTTTCAACTTCTAAACAGTGGTGTAGATTCTAACCCCTAGTAGTATGCAGACCTTGGAATTTAATGTCATTTATTAATAATAATAACGCATTCAAGAAAATTTTTAGATATGAGAAAAAAATTGAAAGATCATTAAT
>DWLS01002516.1:0-17914 GCA_018246255.1 Pachliopta kotzebuea | reverse complement strand
CAGACGCAAACGACAATGCAGTGGTACATAAGAAATATATAGGTACATATGATAATTAAACACACAGTAAATATCACCTACTTACAATAGTTATAGTTATCTAGATGATATACAATTTTTTTTTCTTTATTGTTAAGATTAAAGAAGGAACTTATCTATAGGAAAAAACTTACTTTGATCCACCTTTTACGGTACTCTGCAATAATTTTAATAAACGAAGCAAAATAAATAAATCTTCTTTTAAGATAATTTCAAGAATGTTAAGTCCGTGCTAAGTTTCAAAGGTGGTACAAAAAATTATAATTTGGAACTATAAATTACAGACAGCTAGTTTTGTGAGTCGTGTTGATTTTTTGTCTTCATTATTTGTTTGAAGATCGAGCATTCACACGCAACCAGACGGTGAGCTATCAAATTACTGTGTGAAATTGTTGACTTAGTGAATACTAATTATTATACTAAATTAAGTATCAATTACTTTTTGTAAACATAAAGTAAATTTAAATTAGTACAAAATTAGTAATAACGCCATCTAGCGGTTAACATGTGACGTTACATGCTTTTGTGCAGGGCCTGCTTTCATTAGTTACATATTATAACGGAAGATGTCTCTTTTCTTAAAAACCTTTAACGGATTATTTTGTACTAAAGGTTTACTTGGTACCGATAAAATATTGCATAATATAGTAATTTTTATTGCAGTACAACTACAAAACGAGAAAACGTACCGGTTGTCTATTATCACTTGTACAAATTAAGCATTAAAAATTTTACAGGTGTTTAAGGAATATTTGCTGCGAATAACTTGACGAAGACAATGGCTATAAAACAGTTTACAAGTGTTCGCCGAGTCAATACGAATAGCTGAAATAATTAAATTATATTAGGCATTAGTCGCGATAAATTATCAAGTAGTTACAATCAAAAAGAAGTTATTATAAGAGATAAATGAACAAACATCTACTTGAAAACAAATACTGATTACATAGTGTTTACATAATGTTAAAGTGTCGCTACAGTAGATATCACCGCAGTACCTGTACGTTTCTTCCGCAAAGTCCTGGTGTACGTAATACTACCGTATTCAGATCTGAAGGGTGATGTAGCTGATAAAAACACTGGTCTGACGCCGTAAAGACAAAGCAACGGCTGCAATGTGGTGAATTGCACCACTTTGTAATGCAAATATTAAGGAACTGTGCTAAGTATTGAGCTACACATTAAATATTTGCAATCAAGTGAACATGCATTGTGTCCGGTGTTCACAACTTTGCATTCGAATAACTTCTTTATTAAAATTTCACATAATTTCATAACGTCAGTGAATATTTCACAATATTTTTGTTGCGATGAACCTCAATCTCGTATCTAACGATAAACATATTTTATCAATGCTCAGATTTATTAGTCATTAAAAAACTAAATTGGGATTGTATTGACTATTTACATAAGAAAATGTAACAGGATGGTCTTTTTAAAAAAAATTGTTAGCATAAAATTCGAAAGATAATAAATTAAATTTTCCAGCGTGAAGGGTATATTTTTATTTAACGAGACGACTAGTAAGACGTTCACCTGATAATAAGTGATACGCTTGACTATAATGAGATGGTACACACAGCACCACATTGCGCTCATCGAGAAGTATGTTAAGTTTCGTAACCCCAGTAATCTCTTTAACATACAGCATCCTTCAGTGAATACAGAAATCTTTACTACTCTTTGTCGGCTGAAATATGTGCTGCTGAGGCACTTATTTACACATTCTCCTTAACCTCAACACGAAGTTTACAGTGTGATGCAGTATATATAATCTTATTGCCACGTTATTATACGTGAGCGTGTCACTTAGCATCAGGTGAACATACAGCTCACCTCGTCGCTTTGTCTAATAAGAAAAATATTATACCCAGCTTCTGCGCACTCATATGCGTCACAAAAGATCTAGTAATTATGGTTACATATAAATATATATGTAGTTAGTTCTATTTATTGACAATTGTTAAGTCATCGTTTGCAGAAATACTAATAAATCAATACACTCATATACATTATAGTTATTTTACGACTTTTTAAAGTTTAATTAAATTTACACTAGATGGCGCTGTCCCGGTTACAAATCAAAATAGTTTCCATTTAATTATGCTTTATATATTGTTACAAATAATAAATCGGAACATAAACTATATTTCATTTAAGATACCAATCTTTATATATTTTTCTATTAATGATACTATAGTATATTAAGAAAATACTTATATATTTGTTTCTCATAATTATATGGGAATAATATGATGCAAATATAATTTTATAGTAACTTATTGAGTTTTCTGTTAATAATGTTTTTTGTTTGCGATTTAATAATTTAAAAAACAAGTTGGTTAGTGTGTGCTTTTTTCTCATCATCACTTAATACCGGGTGAGACTGTGACTAATCGCCAATTGTTTAAGACAAATAGGTAATATGAACTCTAACCATCTTTATAATGTTAATTTTGTATAATTATTGTTGCATTTTGTCGGTATACACGAACTGCGAGATTAGTACCAGGATTTTTATTTATTACAAATTTCATTATATATCTTTGGAAATTTGGATGCTGTTTACATAACCCACTGCAAGGAAGGAAAAGCAACAGCTTCCAATTTTCACTCAGAATCCATTTGTTGATTGCTAAATTATTACCGGTGGTAGGTCTCTGTAATCTGTGGAATCGGTTTTTGTTTTTTGCTGACGGTGGTGTTCAATAGTTTTTCTCTCATCTCAAACTTAAGAGGAATTTACCGCTGGCTCGTGCCGGGCTGATTCGCAGCGGCTGCGTTCCGATTGAGTTTATTAAGTTTACTAGGGAAGTTAGTCAGTATTTACACATGAAAATCATAATTTTGTTTGTTTAGTTTTCATTTTATTCTTATTCATTTTGTGTATTTATGTTGGCTGGGGTGCGGTCGCGTGTGTAACGTACGTGCCGCGGCCGCGCATGCGCAGTACGCAGCCGGCGGATATAAGCGCGTGTTGCGCAGACGCGCGGCGCACTCCCGCACGTTACCTTCACATACAACAAACTATTATATCTCTGTTATTACAACGAAAAAAAAAACTAAGAAATAAAAAACAGTGAGTGATTGTTTTGATAAATTACAATTTGCATGCATATTTTTTATTAATGTTTTTATATCGAACGGGTTTTTGTTTCGGTGCTTGCTTTAGGTTTGTTTACGTTTTTTGTACAATCAACTTTTAGAATGATATTAGTGTAAATTGGCTGTTTAGTATTGATATCGCGAATTATAATGAGTATATAGTTAGATTTTGTATATTTTTATCCTGTCCGAGAGACAAATTTGCGTTAATGATTGTTAGATATAAATTTAAAATATTTTATAATGCGCCTCACTGCCTTGTTTCAACACAAGGAATGTGAAGGCTTCTCAGGATAACGTTTTCTCATTGTAAGTTTTATCATCATTAAGTTTTGGTTCAATGTACTAATTAAAGTAAACATAATGACCAAACAATGATGTTTTAGTTACGTTGAATATTAAAATATATTTTACGAATACATTTTTTATCTCTCACGGGACGACAGTATGTTATAATTAATCAAACATTATCAAAACAAAACACCAGCAGCGGATCCGAGGGTCATGGACTTTTAAGCTCTCGATAAACCTGAGTGGTTTATTTACATCTGCTACTGTTGGTAGGTCTTTATTACCACAGACCTTTTAGGTAGATTCCGACGTAGCTCTTATTGCGGCCGATAAATATTACTAAGGGTAAATAGACATAATTTGGACATAAATGGAGAACACTATTACTCATAACATAACTAACATAAAGATAACTGTCGGTATAAGAAATCACAATAAACATCCGCTTCGCAATAAGCAAATGTGACAGCAATTTATTTGTTTGCGCCAAGTTTATTTAAGTTTAAGCACGTGTAGGTGAAAAACCGCGGGGGAACTACCGGCGTCTCGCTGCAATCAAGTTAATACATTTACATACATGTACCGGTGGAGTAAGTTAACTAACTTGCCTGTACCTGTCGGTTGCGTGGAACAGCTCGTGCTCATTATCATCAGCCGATAGACAACCACTGTTTGATATAAGTCTCATAATAGTGGGATTGGGGTCGTCTTCCACAAAACTGGCTTAAAGCGGGTAGGGATCTATAGCCTCGTTTCTTCATTAGCAGCACTACGCAGGTGAAGTTGGTGTGGGTTCTGTCGTTTGTTGTATTGGAGCTACACCTCGTGGTCATTGTGGTGATATAATGGTTCAAGGTGTATCCGATGACACCGTGTATTGCGTGTGCATGTGATATAGAAGCTGAAGGAACATATACATACAAAGAGAAACGCGAAGCACTTCGCTGCGTACATAATAGCTCCGTGTAGCGGGCACTTGTGTTATCACTTCAAGAGGTGCTAAGTGGTTACTGATAACAAAGTATTTGTTGTAGTGTTTTGTAATTATCTTTATAATCTTTGTTATGATAAGTAGAAGCGAACAGGTGGCTGCAAATTTGCAGTCAAGCGATTTGATATATATCTTAAAGCATGTGATATTAGTTGTTATACTAACTGCATATAAATTAAACATCAAATTGTTACCGTCAGATCATGCTGCTGGTGCTGTGGGCAGCGGTTCTCCTGGCCGCACTGGTGTTGTACTTGCGCCAGGTGTACTCCAGGTTCAGCAAATATGGAGTGAAGACGTTCACCCCTGTGCCGGTCTTCGGCAACATGTTGCGTGTGACGACTCGCCTCGACCACTTCTCTGATCAGATCGAGAAGCTTTACAAAGCGTACCCCGAGGAAAGGTAATTATATTTTAATGAGTGTTAAGTGATGGTCGGTAAGTTCCGCATAGTGCGCTCAACGACAAGTCGGACAGTACATAACATTAAATTACCTATTTTACCTTTACCTAAGGAAAAGATATAACTTAAATGGTGAATCTTAAGTAAAATTAAAATATTTATATACATTTATTATGTTCTGTTGTTTAAATATAAGTGAATATCTCGCAATGGCTGTTATATATATTTCTAATTGTTCCAGGTTCGTGGGCCGGTACGAATTTCTGAACCCAATGGTAATGATAAAGGATATAGGATTGATAAAAAAGATAACCGTTAAGGACTTCGAATACTTCCTGGACCACCGTTCCTTCGTAGACGAGAAGTACGATCCGTTCTTTGGGAGAAACTTATTTTCACTTAAAGGTAATACTTTAAAACGCGTTTACTTTGAATATAAAGTGGAAATGCGACTCTAAATATATGTGTCTATATGACGAAGGATTTCTTTCTTCCTATACGTCAGACACGTTTCTTCTTACTTTCGAATTCATGTCGTAAAACAAGGATCTTATTAAATTAGTCGTAACACTCACAGCGGTACTTCGTCAACCGTCATAACCTCGTCGTTCACGTGGTCGCATATAATCGTGTTCCCTCTTAATTCTTCACAATCCCAAACGATTCCACTCGTATAGTGATTGTCTGCTCGAATCAAGAGGAGAATCAGTCAGTTAAATGGTTCACTTTTATTAAAAAAAGTCAAGGTAGATTTTTCAGTGCGGCAGTTTCGCTTGACGTCCTTCGTAACTCTTGCTCTCACTCACGCATGCTGTCTTATGTATTCCTTTCGTTCTATACGTTCATCACTCTTCCTCTATCAGTAACTGATTCCAGACCATATGTGACCATTCCAATTCTAGAGTTGTCCATCGCAACTTTTGCTACAAGGAAATACTCAAAATACCTTGTCTAAAACAGGTCAAGAGTGGAAAGACATGCGCTCCACTTTGAGCCCGGCGTTCACCAGCTCCAAAATACGCGTGATGGTGCCATTCATGGACGAAGTTGGAAACATGATGATAAAGTCGTTGAAGGACAAGATACGGAATTCAAAAAGTAAGAACTAGTTGACTTAGCTTCTATATTTATTTATACAGATGATGAGGTCACATGAAGAGATACCGCGTCCAGTTTGTGTCTTACGGGCAAACTGTGGCTATTAAGTATTACCATAACAATAGCTTCATATATTTTATTATTAATAAAACAAGCTTAACGAGTTTAAACAATTAACAATAGGATTGGATTTTATATAATTTGTAGATCAGTAGCAAGAAGCTACGTCCTCAATGAAGGTAAATCGGTTATTGTTTATAAACTTAGGTAATTTGTCCATTATTAAAATTCTAGTTTCCTTTTGTATACAGTTTTGGGGAGAGGTTTGAGTTTTTGTTCCCGGCATGTACTAACAAATAAATTTTTACTGTAGGCGGTTACCTGGATGTGGATTGCAAAGATCTGACGACACGTTATGCAAACGACGTGATCGCCTCCTGCGCTTTCGGATTGAAAGTAGATTCACACTCAGACGAGGACAACATGTTCTATCGGATGGGCAAGGTCGCTTCCACCTTCAACTTCAAGCAGTTGCTCAAATTCTTCGCCCTTACTTCTTGGCCCAATATTTCAAAGGTGAGAAATGGTTACTCTTCAAAGGAGATTGTATTTTTTTGGATATTTCCCCTTTGGAATAAATCATTTATAATCATTATAGCATTTGTGTGAGAACAAGGTTTAGTTTTAAATTCTTGTTACAAGATGGTTAGTACGGCGACGGTACTACGACAGTTAATGAATTTCATAACAACAAGAACGATGAACTTATTGAACCTCTATACCTGTAACTACATTTTGGAAATTTAACCACGAAACCTACGTAATTAATTGATCAATTACCAATTGTTATTGATATTTGAAACAAGTAGTTCACATATCTATACGCACACACCTAACGCAGACGCAATTGAAAGCAATTGGTTAATAAATTGATGATGACAGATCGTTGCAATAATTTTGTTAACATTGAAAATAGGAAAGGCACTTTGCTGCTAAGATTTATGGCTTTGCTCAACCTGTGCTCTGGAACTGCAGTTCCTTATATTATTTGAAAATAGTCATTAGGGCATTGATCAAACAAATTAACTTTACAAAAAATATTTGCAATTGACTAACGTTTAAACCAGAGTGGTATAAGGAATTCTACACAACAATCCATGAGATCCATGCTAACCTCATCTACTCGCGGTGTAATCAACAAACGAGGCTCTAGCTTCCTACCAAGCCGAATTGGATCAGCGTGGTGGAAAATGTTCCAAACCTTCCACTATTAGGGGAGACGTATGTGAAGCAGAGGACGCCTGTCGGCTGATGATGACGAATGTCTAGGGATCAGCTTTATTATTTAATATTATTGATGATTACACAACAATTGGGAAATAAAAGTAAATATTTACACAGTTACTGAAATAGGCACAAACAAATAAGTTAAATTATAAGTCTATAGAAGTAGGGCGCAGTGTGACTGGTTTTATACCTTCTTCAAAGACAAGCTTCAGCAACAATTGTTTACTGCTTACGAGTCAAGATTATTTTCATGAGAACTGTTTTGTAGATTCTACGCCTGACGCTTTTCAACGAAACAACCAAGAACTTCTTCTGGGATCTGGTCCTGAGCACTATGAATGATCGAGAAGCGAAGAAAATCGTGCGACCCGACATGATACACCTGCTGATGGAGGCGAAGAAAGGTAACCAGTGGTCAAGTTATATTTCATTTAAGAGATTCAGTAGAAATTTCATTTGATTGCTAGTTTCATTGATTTCACGGAGAATAGGAAATCTACCGGGAGTGATTTGAAGTTTGTATCGCGTAATCTATTTACTTATCATCTACATACTTCATATACTATACAAGCTATTTTAACTGTAAACCTCTTCAGAGATATTTATTATACAATCAATTACACGTGGAAAATTGTAATCGAAAGATAATTTATATGGACTATGGAAATCATCAACCTGAGGTGCCTTCTCTCCAAACTGAAGTATTCCGATCAGATAAAGAAAACTAAATACCTATTACTAGAACAGTTGGTGTAAATAATAGAGGCAATGATTCTGACCTTGGTGTCACCGCAGCTCATATTTCTAATGCCAAATAGTTTGTGCATGCATTACTGTATTCCGGTTTGAAGAGTGTTATGTCTCAAAGTAAGCGCAATGTGGTGCTGTGTATACCATGTTAATTATAACCACGTCGTTATGGGCAAGAGTATCACTTCCCATCACGTTAACACCTTACGGATCTTATCGCTTCGTCGCATAAAATGTTTATGTATCATTTTCTATTTTATTTCTTTTCTTTCAAAGGTCAATTAGTTCACGAGGAAAAGGGTTCCGCCGATACGGACGCAGGATTTGCAACTGTAGAGGAATCCTCTGTAGGCAAAAAGAACATAGATCGAGGTGAATATTATTCATTGAATATAACTTTATGTTTTGCAGAATCAGTAACAAGTATATCAGAATCTTGAGCATCATGATGTTGGACCTTTCCTGTGGTTATTTCTTTAACGTCTTCGGAAACTGGTTAGCATTATAAATCTTTCTCTTTTGGAAATTAGGGTTTGGTTGCTAAAATTTAAATATTATGCTGGCAATTATAAGGGAATTACTAAGGGGTGGGATACTACAAGGCGACAAACATATCGATTGACCATCAAATATCTGAATTTTGGTTAAACTCTTCCTTTAACCAGCATTTCACCCGTTTCAGTTTGGTCCGACACCGACCTGGTCGCTCAAGCGGTCTTGTTCTTCATCGCCGGCTTCGAAACCATCTCTTCGGCGATGTCCTTCGCACTCCACGAGCTGGCCGTAAACCCTGACATCCAGGAGCGATTGTTCAATGAGATTAAAGAGAACGAATCCAAGAGCGGCGGGAAGCTCGATTATAACTCCATACAGAACATGACTTACTTAGACATGGTTGTATCAGGTAATATATATTTTCTAATTCATTGCTTTTGATAATTTCTACATTTATACGACCCATCTGTTTGTTGATAATTATTTTACACTATTAATTAATGTTTATAACAAATTTCGTTAACTTTATATTATACAAAGTTCTATATAAATGGCAAAATACAGAATTTTCTCTTTTTTAAATATTGCTAACATATTCAGAGTTTTACAAATATATAATATTACAACTGTTAATATTTTTTTAAAGCTTAATAAGTACCATCGTGTGGGAATCCCCTTGAATTTTTTTTTTATCTTTTGTAGAGGTGCTGAGGCTGTGGCCGCCGGGCATTGCAATGGACAGACTTTGCACCAAAGACTACAATTTGGGGAAACCGAATGATAACGCAACTCAGGATTACATAGTGAGTTCTTTTATTATTTTTCTGAGGAAAAAAAGTACTTCGTTTTAATAGTTAATACTAATAGTATCGATTCAGTGTACACATACAAAAAATACTTGACTTTCATACGTAAATTACTTCGATGAACAGATGCTGTGTTTTGTAATATAAGTTTAAATATGCTAATTATAATAATCAATACATAGTTTAGTTTATTTCAATTAAGTATTAACTTCCGATACGTGTTGATATGTTTCCGAAGGCAGACATGTCTCAGAGAGGATCAAACAGAAGATTCAGATGTTAATATTTGATTTGATGCATCTCTGACGCCGGGGGTTTATTTATGTTTGAGTTAGTTTATCGAGTTGGTTACAGCATCATTGATTAAGTAACGGAGTGTCGATATCGTAGGATAAATTACTACTGGGTGTAGGTTTCGTTTACAAGAAGCCGCCTCGTCTTGCTCAAGGGCGTGGATAGAGATATCTGTTGTATGCGTGTCTGTGTCAATGAATAGGCGGTATCATTTACCATCAGGTCAACAGCTATTTTAATGAATTAGCAAATACTCGTTTGTAAATTTAGATTAACCTTCTTTATGTATCTTATTAACATTTATTTGTTTATGTTTCTAAAGATCCGTAAAGGAGAATCGGTAATGATTCCCGCGTGGGCGATCCACCGCGATCCGGAATTCTATCCAGAACCGGAGAAGTTTGATCCGGAGCGATTTTCAGAGGAGAACAAGTTGTCGATTAAGCCGTTCACTTACATCCCCTTCGGTCTTGGACCTAGGAACTGCATAGGTGAGTATTTTTTTTTAAATATATCTCATCTAAGCGCGTGCTGGTAGAGGGTCTCATCAGCAGCACGCGATTTCATTAGCGTTTTTATATTACTGCTATCAAACATAAATGTTTTATTTAATATTACTAATGTGGCAAACAGGATTACGGTCTGCCTGATGGTAAGCAGTTACCATAGCCTATAGACGCTTGCAGAAATTGCTGTGGCGATTGACATATTGGTATACATACTCACATACTATATATAAACCCCATAAAGATAATCCGGTGTTCATTTCACAGGTTCCAGGTTCGCTTTGTGCGAAGTGAAGGTGATGATCTACCAACTGCTGCTGCACATGGAGCTGTCTCCTTGCGAGAGGACATGCATACCGGCGAAACTCTCCACAGACACTTTCAACATTCGCATGAAAGGCGGCCACTGGCTGCGTTTTAAACTCAGGCAACAATGAAATATATCAGAAAACCAGATGACGTGTCGCTTCAGTACAAAGTACCGAAAGTGATACGGACATTTGTATATGTACATTTATAACTTTAATCTTATCTTGGATATAATATATTTAATAGATCGTATCTCATGGTAATTTACAAAGAATGTATTAAAATATACGGCGGCTGTGTAATGAGAAGTTAGAGATAAGAATATTTTGGAAAGTTTGAGACTGCTGGCTGCGAGGACTTCGCGAAGTATTATCTCCTAGTGGGATCGCTACACATGTATGAACACACAAATATACAGTATATATATACATTGTATTTACATAATTGAACTGCAAAAATGTAATTTTTGGCGGTATGCTTATTATGCTGCAATTATGTATTTTTTGTGCCCGCGGTCCTGTAATTACACAGTAGGTACTTTTGCTACGGAGCTCGCCGACCCGCGGCGACCCCTACAGTACACATACATACACATACAAACACACATACAGATATATCATTAATGTAAATTGTTGGTTAGATGATCATTTAATAAGTACAGTAATGATTTATATGGTTTTTTTATTACTTGAGCGGAAAGAGATTTAATGATGGCAGTTATTTGTTTTAGATTACTCAAGTTTCATGTATCGTTAGGTTAATTTAGATTAGTTTTACACAACATAGTGTAACGTGGTGCAATTTATGTTTATTGTGATATAAATATAATTATTATCAATATTAAAATGTGTTTTTGTTCTCTTATATATTTTACTTATGTAACTTGTAATTTTCTGGCTCCTTTGTGTATATAATCGAAGGAATGCATGACTTCTTCAAAATCATACTTCAACGATATAATACATATTAATAAATGAATACTATGTTATACGGCTATTGTCAGTACGTTACTTAATAATGAAAAAATTGAAAAAAATATCCATTTAAATAAAACCGGTTTCGATGAAAATTCACAAAGGATAAGATAAGGCTTGTACATCGATAGAAAATCACAAAACAACTTGCTTCAATGTGTTGTTAATGATGCGCACGCGCATACACAGATAGCTCCGTTCGTTTAACCGATGCGCCGTGGCGAGTGCGCATGCGCAGTTACACACACACTGACACCCATTCAGAATAATCGTACTCACACACAACACCCCGCGCACACATGAGTTGAAGTGTACAAGTTCTTATGCCTAATATCAAAGAACGAGCGGCAGTACACACGGAGACGCAAGTGAAGCGTACACGGACACTGATATTGTATCCACAACACCACACAAATAAACTGATACGGTGAGTTTTTCATTATCACCTAATTACCAGTTTCTCTCTTTACCTTTGTCGTTGTGTAAATATTTTGTCGAATTCGCGTGAAGAGGTTGTCGTGACTATTATCACCGAGTATGTTATTACTGTACACAGATAACGCCGCAGTGATGTGCGACAGGTTTTGTGGTTTGTTTTATTTACGTTGTTCATGTTGTTGTTGTTTATTTATGTTGTTGTTCTTTTAAATATTTTTACAGTAACTAATTGTTTTACTTAGGTTTTCTAATTACTATATATAATAAGAATAAATATATAATTTATATTATATAACAGGTTGTGTTAATTTTGAGCAGATTATCAAGGCAATGGTTTTTGTTACCATGCCAAAGTTAATGCTTGACCACTATCCCATCTGGTGAAAGTAATGATGTGGTCTATGGTGGTAAAGCACATTAGCCTAGTAAATATCTATTCATTCTTGATTTGAAGACAAACACATAGTATTTGAATGTAAATATTGGTATCAGAAAGTTTTTCCATTCCTTTGCTGTTCTCATTAAAGATGATGATTTTCAATCAGGTGTGTAAATTGAAAGCAAATAAAAACCAGCATCCACACCACTACCTTCATCATCTAGCGAGGCAATCTTATAACTTTGCACGGTTTCCTATCGTTTGGGGATGACCTGGGGAATTTCTTTTCTCTCATCATCATCAGCCGATAGACCCTCACGGTTGGACATGGGTCTAACCCAATAGAGGGTGGATTTGGCTGGCCCAATGTGGGTTGGTGCGGAGCCAGAGCCTCGTTTTTTGATTAGCAGGGTGCACCGCGATGAGGTTGGCTTGTGTCCCGTGAGGTGTTGTGTGAGATTTCTTTCACTCTAAAATCTACCGGGCATATAATTACTTAAAAGTATTTTGATTCCTAGGGGATGCTGCTTATAATATGGTCGGTGGCCGCACTGGCTGCTCTGGCCTTGTACATGCGCAAGCTGTACTCCAGATTCGACAGATACGGAGTCAAGTGTTTGAAACCTTTGCCTTTCTTCGGTAACATTGGAGGCATAGTGACCCGCCGCGAGCACTTCAGCGATCACTTAGGCAAGATATACAGAACCTACCCGCAGGAAAGGTAACATAACTATAGCTTTGGTTTTTTAAAGTAAATGCGATAAACAGAATTAAGTTAACAATTAAGTAAATAACAAAAAGACATTCATTAACTGTTCTTCCACAATAATAAAGTCTGTCTAAATTGTTTGTAAGTACTAAACTATATCTTTTTGTTTTATTTTGAATTTACATTCCTCTCATAGACATATGTATGTTATATTTTATAGGCGGTAGCATTTGGAGGATAATATTAAGGTAACGAAGGTTAAATAATAAAAGTTTTATTGTTTACTTCTTCAAGGTTCGTGGGTCGATACGAGTTTACAAATCCAATAATAATGCTGAGGAATCTAGAGCTGATAAAGTTGGTTACAGTTAAAGATTTCGAGCATTTTCTAGATCATCGTGTGTCCGTTGATGAGAAAATCGATCCGTTCTTCGGCAGGAACTTATTTTCATTGAAAGGTAAATACAACAACCACATTACATAGTGGTAAAACGTAATAAATTGAAATAACATGAGTATTACAACTATTGCTATAGGTAAAGAATGGAAGGACATGAGATCAACATTGAGCCCAGCGTTCACTAGTTCCAAAATACGATTGATGGTGCCGCTGATGATAGAGGTGGGCGATATTATGATAAAATCGGTAAAGGAGAGGATACAAACATCAACAGGTAAGGAGGAAACAAGCCTACTATATTTATATGACAACAAACATGAAGTAAATTTGGCAAAGAATATATGAACAAAGTAATTTAATACATCAAGAGAAGAAATTATCGTCTCAAGAGGAGACCGAAACAAAATTTAGGAAAGAGCCCTTATTTCTTAAAAAATTGCAAAGGTTTTTATAATTATTGCTGAAGCCAATCAAACTTTGTACGAAGCTACTTACAGATACAACATTCATCTATTTAATCGTGGAGTAAGGAATACCACCGGTGACCAAACTTTCCGCTCCTGCGCAGGTTACATCGACGTGGACTGTAAGGATTTGATGTCGCGCTACGCTAACGATGTGATCGCCTCCTGCGCATTCGGCCTCAGGGTGGACTCCCACACCGAGCAGGACAACAAGTTCTATAACATGGGGAAATTGGCTTCGACATTTAACTTGTGGCAGCTCTTCAAATTATTCGCGATTAGCGCCTGGCCCGCCCTGGCGAAGGTGAAGTGTTATTAGACTATATATCACAGACTATGATAAAACCTGTCATTTTATTACCACTGAGATCTTTTCAAATTACTCAATTATTCAAATATCTTAAATTTTGGATTTTTTATTTGTACTCTGTGCAAAATATATGGTTTTAAATAATTTCCTTTTTTTATATATAAACGCTGTGCTGTTAAGGCTTTACGCTTCACATTGTTCTCAAAATCGACAAAGTATTTTTTCTGGAACCTGGTGTTGGACACGATGAGCGAGCGTGAAGCCAAACACATCGTCAGACCTGACATGATACAGCTGCTGATGGACGCCAAAAAAGGTAGTATATTTTGTTTTCTCAAGTTTTCTCCACCTATAGCAATCGGGCGATAATTCTTTAGGAATGTTATTTTAGTGTGCACGATTAAGAAATTCGGTTCACCTGATGAAAAGTGATTTAATTTTTCATAAAAGACTAGAGGCTAGTTTATTAATATAAAGGTTTAAACATTGTTTAGGACAACTGAAACACGAAGACGAGTATATCGACACAGGAGCAGGTTTTGCAACTGCCGAAGAGTCGTCTGTGGGTAGAAAGAATACGGACCGAAGTAAGTGAACAAACAATGTAAACAAAAGGAAAAGGTTAAATTTAATATTTGTGTAATTTGATTTTAAAAATTGAACAATTATTGTGGCCATTGTGTGAGATATTAAAAATATCTTGGAAAAAGTTAGTTTTAATCACAATAGTACTGCAAACAGCCAACTGCGAACGACAGCTGATGATAACATTTATGTAGAGAAAGGTGGTATTCTACAGACGGAATATCTTTTTGATTTTCTAAAGCTGGTTCTCGAAGGCAAGATTTGGAAAATGAGCATCCAGAAGACAGAGAAGAAATTAGTTTGATGACGTTAGAGAGTGTAGTGTACACAATTTGATTAGCTACACTGAATAGAATGGTACAGAGTCGATACAGTTTCCTCCAACTGATCGCTCAACATCCTTTTGAAAATGGAGCTTAATGATGATGAAAAAATTATTATTTTTAAATTGGTTATATCAATATTACTAGTATTTTCCAAAAAAATCTTGGCCCGTTATGTTTTATTACTAAAACCTGTTTTACTAAAAGTTGTTGGTTTCAGTTTGGACGGACAGTCATCTCGTGGCCCAAGCTATGCTGTTTCTTATCGCGGGTTTCGAAACAGTATCTTCGGCGATGTGCTTTGCACTGTACGAGCTCGCTCTGCATCCCGATATTCAGGAGCGGCTGTTCCAAGAGATGAAAGAACACGAAGTCAAAACTGGAGGAAAATTCGATTACAGATCTATTCAGAATTTGAAATATTTGGACATGGTTGTATCAGGTCAGTGTTAGTATTAGAGGCATTATCATTATTAATGCTGTCGTTTACCATTGTCCTATAACACTTAAATTTTAGTGTTATTGCTCTGGTGAATTCAAAATCGTAGTTTTTCTATAATACATCAGGAAGGTGGCCGTTTAATACAAAGTTTCTTCTGATCTGTATCATCAGCTTACTAATTATTTCGATATGTGGTCCACTCATTGGTTTTTATGGGTTTGGTTAACCATTGAGTTGACTATAATATGAACATTTGTGAGTATTGATTTATTCACGACAAATATTATATGTTGTTTATCCAGGAGTTTCTTTTTAGTCGTTATAGTTATTTCTTAGATCTTTTCACTGAGATAACAAAACCGAATTTTAAGTAAAAAAGAAGTTCAGAGCAAAGATTTTATGTAATATCAAAGATATTTTGGAATTCTGTAAACGATTTATGGGAAACGGCATAATTTGCGAGTCCGTTATAAATTTCAGAGGTACTTAGGAAATGGCCTCCGGTTGTGTCATTTGACAGACTTTGCATTAAGGATTACAATTTGGGTAGACCGAGCGAGGACTCCACGCAGAATTATATCGTAAGTTTGATTTGAATTTCAAAATGCGCGTAGGGGTATGGGATAGCCGAACATGCAACATTATGTTTAGAATATTTAATAAATTTTACATACAAATTGCGAAATACATAAAAGCCGAGCCATATAAATTCACTCTTGCTGAGACAGTTATTTTATTTTAGATCCGTAAAGGAGAGTCTGTCATAACACCGGTGTGGGGGATCCATCGCGACCCTAACTACTATCCGGATCCAGAGAGGTTTAACCCCGAGCGTTTCTCAGAAGAAAAAAAGTATTTGATTAAACCTTTTACTTACATCCCGTTTGGTCTTGGCCCCAGAAATTGTATAGGTAAAGTTTATAATGTTAAAATGTACATACCTCATTTTTGTTCCACGAGCAATATTTAAATGTAGTTCTGGCTTTGCGTTATTCGTAATGATATTATACTGTGGAGGTTTAAAGGGAAATTTTTAAGTCCTTTTCTTTCTTCGCGTTATCACCAGAATTATATAAACCACACGGAGAGTTAATTTCCTTCTGGAATTGATATTGATATTTTTCATTCCGATATTTTTTTTTACTAATTTGAACCTTAAGTGGTATAACGCGTTCGGCGAAACAGCAAATAGTCCAAATTATACCGCCGAATCCTCCTAAATGATTTGACCTACGTTATGCTCTGCGCGGGTGCGATTCTTGATTCTATTCATTAAGGACGTACATCCCGAGTAATTTGTTTATTCGATTTTGTCTTCAGGATCCAGGTTTGCTTTGTGCGAGGTGAAGGTGATGCTGTACCAGCTGCTGCTTAACGTGGAGCTGTCGCCGTGCGAGAGGACCTGCATACCGGCGGTGTTAACTCCAGGAATGTTTAACATTAGTTTGAAAGACGGCCACTGGTTGCGGTTCCGGCTCAGGCAGCACTGAATGCAACCGATGCAATAATAACTATCGGGCGAACGTTTGCAATAAATTATTTAAATTATTTTGAGATTTTTTGTTTACCATGTAAATGTTAAAGTTTGACCACGATACTACCAGGTGTTAAGTGCAATATGGTTTGAGGTGGTAAAGCGCGTAAACCTATTTAGCCTAGCCTGTTCGCTATTTATTTAAAGACACCTTCATCGGATTCGGACGGTAACACTGACGCTAGTAAGTTATTCCATGTCTAAGCTGTTCTTATTAGGAATGTGGAGCCAAACTTCTTTGTAAATATTGGGAATGCCCACAAGATAGACTTTTTGTCTTAGTACATATATAAAAAACCCGATAGTTATTTGTTATGACCTGGTAATTTATCGATAAGGTTACTGTATGCCTCATGAAGTTATCTTTGCTATTAATCATTAAACGCGTTTTTATAATAATATTTGTTATTCCTGTATGATTGTTGACTAATGTGAAACAATCGAAATTCCGCGATATGATTAGATATAAAAGGCGGTCGGTTATTCGGTCGGTTGTGATCAGGTCCGTCTGTGTGCGCACGCGCAGGTCGTGTGTTTCTATCATTAAGGGTTAAGGTGCACTTCCACACGTAGATAAACATTTGTTTCTTAAAAATAAAGACTTACTATTTTACATCGGTGACGGGAAGTTGAACTATTCGAGGTACAGTTAAATCGCATCGAATTAATTATATGTTAAAAGTATATATGTTAGTATTACATTAAAACATTTATCAATTAGTTAAGATATTTGATTTGTTCAGTGGAAGCTCGGCTTTAGACTGCAAGGTCATATAATCAGTGAGAACCTATCAAACCGGCAGCTGACGACTGTCTGACCGCACACGCACGTGCACATCGTGTAGAAGATAACAAATTTTTGTTTTTGTATCAACAACTAAAAAAATGCCGGCCGCATGAGGCGAGCAAATAACCGCCTCGCGCGGCCCCTTCTTCCGCGGCGGAGCGGGGCCGAGTGCGCATCGCCCTCCCGGACCCGCTC
>DWLS01002515.1:0-17914 GCA_018246255.1 Pachliopta kotzebuea | reverse complement strand
TACACGTTCTTTGTAAAATTATGTATTAAAATAATGTTCATAGTCTCACTGTCTATTCAAAAACATAGTGATAACTATAAGTATTTTTAAATTTGTTACATTTTTACTTAGAAAATTATAATAAAATAATATGTACAAGAAGGATGAATTTTTATTCCCAGTGGCGAAACCGAGATTTAAACGTACATATGGGAAATAACGTAGTATAATAAAACATAACCTTGTTAAAGTTTATAAAGTAGGGATGACAATTTAACGTAATTAGTGGTAGCTTTGTTGCCAGAGACAAAGTTCAGCTTTAAGTGCGTTGTAGTTAGTAAAATTTCTAGACTAACGGACATACTATCTTGAGGCTACGAGCATAATGTGATATATTGTTTATCTTCCCAAAATTTATTTTTAGGCAGTGGAGCGCCGTGGTGAGATGATAGTAAGGATACTTGAACTAAGACAAGTTGGACGAAACAACATCGAGGCCGCCAAAAAATTCTTCTCTCTCCAGGTAAGATATTTATTAGTTTATTAATTTATAACAAACTAGTTAGCAGTATAATGTTAATCAGCTCTAAATAAAGCGTTTATGTTCTTTTGAGATCTTTTTCTACTGTTCTGAAAGTGCACAATATTTTTATTTTGAATAATATTTTTACTTTGAAAATATTTCACTTTCATTATGATAGTGGAACGACTTAAAAATGTTGGTATAATACTATTTTGTGACATACGAGTACATAAAGTGGACAACATGAAACAATTTTGTTTGGTGGTGATAGGGTTAGTCCGAACTAGCTACCACTTATGGAAGCATGAGTATCTTTGGTGAAAACCCATAATAATGTACGGTATTATTGCCATTTAGCATCATGAGTAACTGGAGTATATAAAATACACCCAGTTTTTCCCAAATCTTTAGGTCGAGTTTTTAATTTAATATCTAATTGATTCTTGTGTCTTTTTGTGATGATAAAAGACTACATTTTCAATGTAAAGTTTCAATATACAATTTCTTAAAATAGTGTAAATTATAAGCAAAGTTATCGCTAAATTTTATAAACCTTATATATTTAACTAGGTCAAGAAAAACCTGTTATGGCTTTTCTGCAATAAAATCTCGTTCCTCCTTATCGTTGTAATACGATTTCTCATTAAATTGATGTTTTATTACATGTTTTCCTGTAGTATCTTTTTTTATTTACCATATTACTTCTAAGTGACTTCCTCATTAAAACATATTATTTATGAAAAATTGGCTACATAGTATAGGAGCTAATAGCTTTGTAACATGAAGGTATTTAAAAAAAAATTCAAACCTGTTTGGCTATTAACCTAATACTGTAAATCTGCCACCATAACAGCATTGTTGTGTTCCGGTTATTAAAATAGGTTATAAAATACAGGGTATTTCATTCTCATTATGATTTATCATTATTTGAATTTGTGTTGTGACTTGTTTTAAATTTTTGGAACTGTATATAGAATTTTTGAAACACTAAACATTGGTAGTGTATAAGATTTATAATATAATGCACTTCATTTTCTATAATACTGATAATTTGTCGCGCCCTATTGACCCAAATATTTAACTCGTAACCCAGGGAAAGGGATCCGTTAAGAGAGCGATACTCCAGACGGGCCCATTGTTCGGTCCGGGTCTGGCCTAGATCGCGCGGAATGTGAACGCAATCTAGACGGGCATTGTTGGTATGTGCGCTGCCGGTTAGTGCTTCCTACCCAGCTATGTGCAGCGGGAGGATGTATACCCCTGCGGTCGATTGGAACGCTACCTACACTACAACATATCACAGCACTTTGCGGTTCACTATTACGCTCTTTTGTGTCTAAAGCAAACGTTTATGTGCCTGTAGGGTTTCACGACAACAGAAAGAGGACTTTTTATATATATTAAAAAAATGATCTTTGTGTGTTTATTTTCAAAATGTTTTCTCATTTACTGATTGATTTTTTACGATAAAATATCATGATAATGAAATTATAGACTAAATCTGCCTGCACTTTTTCAGAGGTATTCAAGAATGTGTACTATTTAACGATGAAAGAACTTAATAATGTACATGAGTTTTGTTTACATAAAATCAAGCAGATGATGAGTTACGCATTTGTATTCGAAAATTTAAAAGGTAGTTTCTGCTTAGATTAACAAATAAAGGACACTAGATCAATTAAAGAAAGGTTTATAGGGAATATAATATATTAACTTTGTTAACTTAATTGTTCATTGAAATTAGAGATATCCTGAATTTTGTGACTTATTATTCATTTTTTATTTTTACAGCCTATTAAATATAATTTACAAAGACTTTAGTGTCCCGTTTGGTAACATCCATCAAAATCTACTGTAAAATAAGTATTTATATAAAAGTATATTAAAAATTAAGATTTTTTTGTAGTAATACTTAAATTCGTTTTTTCACAGGATTCGCGACACATAGTACAACTGGTGGAAATCGTGAAACGCCCTGGTCAAACTCTGGGTCTATACATCAGGGAAGGTGACGGTGGTGGACGAACTGATGGTGTTTTTATCTCTCGGATAGCTTTAGAATCCGCAGTATACAATAGCGGATGCTTGAAGGTCGGTGATGAAATCCTGGCTGTGAACTTGGTTGACGTGAGACGGATGTCTTTAGACGATGTAGTGATCATCATGTCGATTCCTCGGAGATTACTGTTGTGCACTAGACAAAGGAAAGGTAAAAGCTATCATTAATTGTAAATATATTTTTTTATTTAGCTCATGGATTTATTTTACATTAGTCACCTATTGAAAATATAATAATATCGAGCATTAAATTGGCTAACCATTTGCACTTAGATATTTAAACAATTTAAAAGTAAATTCAATTTGGAAATTTTGAAACTTACATTGCAACAAATTAAGTCACTGTTTAATAAAACTAAACTAATTGTAATCATCGAGAAAGAAGTGATTAAAGCGCATACGAATTTAGTTACAAAAGTTATATCGAAGCTTACTAATAAAGAATTTATGATTATTAAGTACTTTAAATAATGCTCATGTATAATAGGAAAATCAGGCCCTGGATCACCATCACTGCCTCGGTCGGAGCACAAACCACCGCCAGTCGTAGTTCTGAAGAGAGACTGTCGTGATGATGATGAAAGGGACAGAGACCGCGTGGATGGATTATACTCCCAGTAAGCTTTGCATTTGACTATGTACAAATATCTTGAATACATAATAGACAAAAATGTAATTAATATTTTTGACAGACAAGAAAAATTTTTGTATAATTTCTTAATGTATCGATCATAATTGAAGATTTTATGAAAAACATTAATAATGAGGATAAAATGCAACAGTTATTTTGGTATGATTATACGAAAGTTAGTTACAAATTTATAACTAATAACAGACACGGCACTCTCCGTTCAACCGGGGGACCTGGTGGTGGCGGCGTGCGTCCAGTTGGTGATGGGAGGGAAGAAAGAAATAGGATGCAACTTGGTACACTCTCACCCGACTCTACTCCTCTTGATCTTTATTATAATTCAAGACCACCATCGGATCATTCAACTTGGAGGTATGTGCAATAGTTAATTACATAAATAACTGCTTCGTCCAGCAGTAGATATCATTTTTCATTGATGATAATCATATAAATAACTCTTATCTTCATGTCAACTTTTACTCTTAAGCGCCCTAAGAAGGTCGGTCTACTACAGTAATTTAGCTAATTTAATTGGACAATTGATTGGTTCGAATTATTGCAAGGTCAAATCATTATGTTTACAGTTATCGTCCACCACCACCAGTGATAACAGAGCAACCAAAGTCGACCGCCGCGCACTTTGTTCCATATGAACGTTCCTATCCTAACACTCTGGAAAGTCTTGCGGAAAAGGTACATTCCTTTTATCCACAGGAAAGTGGAAGGTAAGAGATTTATACATATTTATTACTAAAGCCTTATTTTGTTCAAAATTAATTCTGTTAAAAATAAGGCTATGTTAATAATAAGGCAAAATTATTCTTTTAACTACGTGGTGCAGTTTGGGTGGAAGTAGAGTTTTTTAGGACAAGAATGGTTGTGCATTTACATGTACATGTTCTTGATCAATAGACTAATGGAATTTATTTAAAGTACTTCTTAATAAGAGTTATAGCTATTTTTTTTTTAATTACAGTACACGTTTCGGTGCTAGAGTTCCTCGTTCGGGATCAGAACAACAACTACCACGCGCTGAGACACACTCTGATTTTGGTCGACATTCACTGCTAAGATCGAGCTTGAAAGCTTCCGCGGCCACCGGTGGAGGTACCCAGATCTTTAATAACATGCTGTCTTAAGATAGTGTCAGCCTTAAAATGCAATATCACTTTTATGCCAGCTCTGCTGCTGTTAAAAAATTCCATTTTTATTTCTTACATTTGTGGTAATGCGGTAGTGATCTATGCTTATATTGTATAGTATATGGTTGAAAATAAATAACTGATACAAGATTCTCCAAATTTTCCTACAATAGTATCAGGGTAACCGATTAGGCCAGAACGCGCGATAACATACTCAAGAAATATATTTAAATATTTATTTTTAGTGTCTCTTTTTATGATATGCTATTTATCTATTCATATTTTAACATTTCTTTCTATTGCAGCAGGAAGTTTGTCAAGATACAATCAACGATATGGTGGGGTCGGAATGACTGGACCGCCTATTCCCGGCAGTGGACTTACAGGGACCGGTTTGTCCGGATCGGGTATGGGAGGCCCAGGGCTTCCTTCTGGTCTTTCTACAACTGGTCTTAGCGGCTTGACAGGTTCCAGCTTAGTGGGATCTGGTTTATCAAGCACCGGACTTGGCACTGGACTTACAGGAACAGGTCTCGGTTCAACGCTCGGCGGTGGATACGGAACTACGGGTTTGGGTTTGCCTTCGTATAGCAGTAAATTTGGCACGACAAGGAGGAACCGAAGCTTAGATTATTCATCTGATACGGAAGCTACAGCCCCTACTAGGACTCCATATTATTCGGGGCTCAGTGGCTACAGAAGCAGCACTTTGGGTAGAGATATTAGCTCAAAGTTCAATTCTTTACCAAGAGACGTAAGAGGAACTGGCCAAAGGTGATATTATCTTTCCAACATGAAATACTATCAATCTTTGAGACTACCACATAAATTTTATTGTGTATTCTATCAGATTGGGATTATCCAGACGGGCAGGAAGTGTTCTTCAAGATGAACCGGAGCCTCTGTCTTCACGTCTAGATCTTCGTTCTTCCAGAGGTAATATTAATGATAAATTGTTGTAAATTTTTATCTTTTTGCTATTAAAATATCACCATTTACTTTTTTTTTAATATCACACGTGTTTTATTATGTAAAAAAATATATTTGGCGATACGAGGTAAGTTTGAGCGTCTCTCTATAAATTTACCCCGTCGATGACAGGTCGTCTGCCTTCTTCGCCTTCAGTGTTCACATCTGATGAATACCGTGCATGGCTGTCACGTGCGCCCTCAACTAGTGCACTTTACGAAACACTGCGCCCCCGCCTTCCTACACACTATTCCGCAGAAAATATACACGACGCGCTCAAAAACGTAAGTATTCTGTCATTGTTCTATCTGTTTCATCATCACAACACTGATATTGTCATTTTTATACTAAGAAATAACACAAAATATCAATTATATATATCAAAATTTGTATCTTAACATTTTATATTTATTTTTCTATAGTCGAAATTAGAAATAAGTAATTAATACAGTTACATCCATCTTTTTAACGCTCAACGTTATAAAAAATTGTATAAAACCTATTCTTTTCATCTATGCTAATCAAGGTAATATGATAAATAATTAACTATTACCAATTTTTTCTAACTGACCTCTCAACTGTATTTTGAAGATGGCATTCAATGATGACGATAATTGATTAAGTCCCGATGTCTGAAAAAGTGATTAAAAGTAAATATTTTATAAATGTTTCATTGTAACATGTAACAAAACATTGAAATTATGTACTAAACATAAATTAATAATGGAGAAAAATTTATACCACATAATTGTTTATTACTTTAAACAGATGGAAAGTGGCAGTCGGTTTGGTTCCTCTCTGGGGTTGGCCGGGCGACGGATGGAGAGACCTCGCCACTTGCCTGCGCGGTCGCTTTCCTCACAGCAGCTGGGACCCACTGGGTCACCCTCTACACGTCGGGTGCGACAACTGCTGGAGCTAGGCTCCCGATTCAATTGTCCAAACCCCAGCCCGGTACCAACTCCAAGCTCGCGACACCAGCGACTTTTGGATTTTAACGTCAATGGTATGTTTGAATTTTTTAAGTAATGATTCAAAAACATATATATTATAATATTCTTTCTGTATTACATTACTATAATTAATAATTTATTTATTATTTTCCTTGATTCATAAACAAAAACAGCTGTTTCTTCTCTTTCATTTTTGTGCACTCCGATATTGCAGCAGTATTTTTATAGGCGGCTAGGTTAACCGATTAGAAATAATATAAAGTAAACTTTTTTTTGTAATTACAAGTTTTGTTCTGAGTTTACTTTCACATTGTTTCATTTTCAAAATGTTTGACGTTGTTTTTTAATATTTGATAAGTCAAGTTTATTTAATAATGCATACAATGTCCTTTGAGAAAAAAAATGTTTTCTTTGTTATATACATAAAACATATTTTTTCAGATTTTCTTAAATACAAAGTTGAAAAACCTGGAACTGGAGGTTTGTCATCTTCAATGACAGGATTGTCCCGCTTAGCGGGTGGTGTATCGGGCATGCTCTGGGTGCATCTTCTATCTGGAAGAGGTTTAAGACCTACTCCCTCAGGGTCATCGCCAGCTTCCCCACCGTCAGGACCGCTCGCACCGATACAGCCTCCTGTTACACCTAGAGATTTGTACTGCGTGCTGGAATGTGATCGAGTTCATAAAGCACGAACTGTGGTAAATAAAATGTGTATATTGAATTTTGTATGTTTTAATAATGCTGCAAATTTTCTTCTTCAAGGTTTATTCTATTTCTTGGTTAAATTAATAAGTTAAAGAGAGGTCCCTACCTAAAAACATAAAACACTTTATGAAGTCGTGATAAATCAAATAATCTCTTCATTGTTAGGAACAACCGAAATAAAAATAAAACCTGCACTTTTAATGGATTTGTTCTGCAAGAATACTTATTTAAATTTAGTATAATTCTGCTTATAATATATAACTATAATTCTGCTGCTAATTCTGCTTCTAAATAAAAAGTAACAAGAAGAAAGAAAAGGCGGGATTGTTTGTTATATATGTTCTTGCTTTGGTAGGTCCGTACTGGTGAGTTGCAGTTTGATTGGGACGAGTCATTTGAATTGGAGCTCGTGGACAACAGACAGTTGGACGTATTGGTTTATTCGTGGGATCCGCAGCATAGGCACAAACTTTGTTACCGTGGACTTGCCATTCTCCCTGACTTGCTGACACGGTCGCCTTCGCATCAGCTCGCTATAAAGGTATTACGATAGTATTATTTATCGGACAAAGCGACGGAACGAGCAAGAGCTTTTAGTTACTAAAATTACTGAAGTAATGAAATTTAATATCATTTTACACTCTATAACAATAAAAGGGACGATGTAAATAACAGTAAAACCTAAAAATGCCTCCAAAAATAGCTTTTTTCAAGTTTAATTTTTTTTTAATAACCAGACTTGATTCTAACATCCTTACAAATATTAGTATAGTTATTTCTACAAAAATTTTTTGCAGATATCACTTACTATCAGGTGAACCTGATCGCGTAATTCCTTCGCTTGCTCTCTTTAAATCCTTTCGTTGCGAACATGACTTTTAGGCATTCAGCAATAGATGCTCATTCTCAGTTAACAGCGCCTTTAGGCGCTTAGGCATATTTACTCGCTGCGAACGAATAGCTCCTGATCCAGCGCCCACCCTGGGCCATTTTCTTCGAACGAAGGCACTATTCGTTTGTTATCAATAACTGCCCAATAATGTCCATTAAGTCGTTTGTTTTTGACATTCTAGCAGCAGACGCTTCTTTTGCAAAGATTTTTAGAGTGCAGCTATTTTTGAGGGCTCCACCGCGAAAATGTTAAGAATAGTATTCTCATCATGTGTCAAGTATTTCAGAATACCTAAGATTAGATGGTTTGTTAACAGTTGGAGCCCCGTGGTACATTGTATGTGCGTTTGCGTCACACTGAGCCTCACGAACTGTTCCGCCGCCGCCCGGCACCAGCTCGACTCTCCCCTCCTCCTCTTTTCGGGGCAGAGCTGGAGGCGGTGGTGTCCCGCGAGGTGCGTCCCTCACACGCACCGCCTGTTCCTCTTATTGTGCGTCGATGTGTTGAGGAAATTGAACGTCGTGGTTTGGACATCATAGGCAAGTCACCTCCTAATCCATTTATTATTGTATTTACTGACCCAAAGTAACCTTAAATTCATTAACAAAAATATATTATTGTCTTACTCAACTTACTGTTGTATTATTGGTAATTCAAACTTTCAGTAATATCTCTTAAAACACTGTATTAAAAAGAATCGCTGCAAAATTGTTTCTGTGTTTCAATATTATAATTAATTTAAATCTGTATTGTAAAACAATATTTATTTATTATTATGAAATGTTAAAAAAGGGAATCTTCACTATGTAGCTTAACTTTCAGTGAGTTTTTTTCCAAGTAACATGTTGGTTGAGATGAGTTACTAAAATTTACTCCTCATTTGCAGGTTTATACAGATTATGTGGTGCTGCAAGTAAAAAGCGTGTTTTGCGTGAAGCATTCGAACGTAACGCCCGTGGAGTGGAGCTCACTCCTGATTCAGTTCCTGATATTAATGTCATCACTGGTTTGCTTAAAGATTACCTCAGGGAGCTACCTCAGCCGCTGTTTAGTCGTTGCTTGTATCAAATGACTTTGGACGCTCTTGGTTTGTTTTGAACATCATTTTTTAAAGTTTTTCTTTTTTGTTGTTTCATTAAGTTAGTCACACAAAGCGTACAATAAAATTGTTCACGATCGCTTTGATACATATTTGGATAAAGAGTAAGTTTAAAAATATACATGTAAATTGCTAAAAATGTTGTATATACCAGTATATGTATGACATGAATCATTATCTACAAACAGATTTATTTACACGTGATATGTTTTGTGTTAATTCGTCTTTTTTAATTTTTCTGTATCTGGTATCGTATAAAAAATAAAAATTATGTAAAGCTTTCAGCGAGATTAAAGTTCTACAAAGCTGTTATGTCATGCTAATAGGTGGCCGTTGCATTCGTAACTAAAAAATAATAAATAACAAAAAATTAATAAATTCAAAACGTTGTTACCTATATTATATAGCATATGACAGCCATAAAGTTGGCATAGCGATATCGCATTCTGTACGCACGTACGTCAAGAAAGGGAAGATAATATTAGGTTAAGAGAAAATTATAAAAACTTGTTAATTTTTAATCAGTAAATTTTTTAGGCGTATGTCTGCCTGACGACCGGGAAGGTAACGCGAGGCTGATGGCATCTATCGTCGAATGTCTACCTCGGGCTGCACGCGCAACATTAGTGTTCCTACTTGATCATTTAGGTAACACTTTAAATAACCATACAGACGAAAGAAACGTTTATAGACCTGAAAAAAAAATTATTATACATGTATCGGAATCTAGTTTTCAGTTGTAAGAATTAGAATTTTTTTCTTATTGGTTCTGTACAAAAATAGTAATACATACATCGAAGCGTAAGAGTTCTTCAGTGGAGGGCAGGATTGGCTTCTTCGGTAAAAGTGGAGCTACATAGTAGTTGGTAAGAACTGGGCGAAATACATAGATTCTGCTTAATTTATTCAAGAATAGTCAGCATATCTTCAGCGTTTGATATGTTATGATAATAGTAACTACTTATGTAATATTTTTTATTAAGCGGTGTTTCATGGTGAATATACATGTAAAATATAAAATTTAATGTTACCTTTTTGATTTAGCTCTCGTTGTTGCCGCACAAGACCGGAATAAAATGTCGCCGCAACATTTAGCGGTGGCGATGGCACCGCCTCTTATGCTTCACTCACAGCCACCTAACGAGTTAGACTATCAAAGACCAATTCATGTACTACAGTGTTTACTACAAATATGGCCTCCGCCTAAGCGTTCAGGTAATGTCACCTCCAATGCCACTTACTGCACAAGTTAGACATCCCGCCCCCCGATACGACCTGCGCAAGGCAAGCTCATAGCACGACAGTAGATACCTGCTTCAACATGTCATACACACCCACAACATCCCAACAAACACATATATCAATATATTATTTTATAGCTAGTATGTAGAATTTTTAATATTGCTTAGTTATTTTCGTGCTAGATTTATTATAGTACAAATTTTATTTGACCATATTCAGATACTTCATGTTTTATTTTTCGATCATATATTTTTCATTGACAATTTTTAGATGGTCTATTTAAGCATTTAAAATTTTCTTTCAAACTATTTCTGTGTATGTGTGTACTGTCTTATTGATTTTATTTCTTAATCTTCTGTCATTTATGAGTACTTTACAATTCAACTTTAAGAACATTATTAACATTATATTCATGTCACAATACATACACTTTAGGGTACCCAATTGTTTTCAACATACTAATGGCTAAGCGGTACCTTAACGCATGTATGTTTGTAGACAGTTCGGCGCGGCGAGCCAGTAACCGGGCCGCGTGGAAACAGAGTCAGTGCATCGTCAGCGGGCTCAGCCATCCTGTCCCAAGGTATAATTTATTTAATAAAATATTTAAGAATATTCAATTCATCTGCAATAAACTGTATTGATTAAATATGCTGCCAAAACAGCGGTGCAAGATCCTGGTGACAATATATATATAAACAGCAGAGTATACTAGACAAACGCTTCACTATTATTAGCCTTATAGTAACTAATTTTTTTTCAAATTTAGGACAGACGATATATAGTCGTTAAAAAATTATTATTTACCTGCATATATTTACCTGCTGTAAACAGTGATAAATTATTAAATAATAATAAAAAAAAGAGGTTAATTATTAAAAATCGATTAGATCTAATCCTGCTCTCGTACATCACTTACTCTACTGAAATAGTGCTTCTTGGTTATTAGTAGTAAATTAGTAATTACTTTAAAAAATATATATATGAAAAAGTGATGTGATGAGCAGGAGGATCACTTTATTTGAATTTATGAACAAGTCAAAGAAATATGAATAACGACTTTTTTACAACACCACATAAAAACGCTTTGTGTCCTAAAATGATAAATCTTATTTACCTAGTAACTTCTGAGGATGTAGAAAAAAAATTAATTGATATAACCCTTGTCAATCTGTTCAGGCCGAGTTCTGCCCTCAGCCAGTCCATATCGGCCTCAAGCGGCAGCATCAGCAGCATCTCCGCCGCCAGCTCTCTTGGCTCGGCCCGGAGTCGACCGATCGCCGCCCGCACATGTTTGTATTAATATCTCAATATTTTTCTTTAATTAAAATAACTATTTTGGCAATAGTGAGCAGTCCTCTGTGTAGTAGCTAAGTAACGTGGAGTTTTATTATTATAGATTTATGTAATAATCGATTATAATTAAAAAAGAGAGAGGTACATTTCTTCAATTTATACAACTACAAATTTTTTTAACACCATACACAAAAATCCAAGTATAATTATCACCGATTTTAAAATTTCACACATGTAAGTCAAATTTGTACTTATATGAAAGGAATTCATTAAGACCATACGGAACTTCTGTGTACGATCAAAACCTTGAATTTTCGAACTATTAACCGGTGGTTTTTTTATTACTGATTTGCAGGTTCTCTCATCAGTCAGGGGCGGCCAATATCGTCCGCAGTCGCCGCTACGCGGCCCTCTGCCCGCTCCGCCTCGCTCCCGGCAGGTGACAGTCTCATCTCCCGGTTCACCCAGTAGCAGCTCCGGTAGCCACAGTCCGGCTGATACTATAAAACACGGTGGTTCCGTGTCATCAATCCTGCGGCAGCCAGAGCGAGCGAGTTCGCCGCGTCTCTCGCCAAGGAACTCTCCGCGCGCCTCGCCACGTGACTCTCCGCGCACTCCGCGCGAGAGCACCCCTCGGGATCTAACGCCCCGTGAACTGACCCCCAGGGAAACGACTCCTCGGGAGACCACGCCGCGTGAATCGCCCCGCTCAGCTATCCCCGGCACCTCGGCCGGTTTAGCGGTCACCTTGAACTCGAGCGCCGCTAACGGGGCCCTCAGTCCTCGCTACAGCTCCACTAACCCGTTTCTGCAGCAGTACGACGCCGAGGAGGAGGCGGAGGCGTGGCGCGCCGCTGACATTTTCTCCTCGCCATCCACGCACACATAGTGCTCATAGCGAATTGAAATTTTCTAGTCAATTTTTTTAAAGAATCGAAAGAGTGCTACGATTCAGCTGTATATTATGTTGTTTATCGGACGTGGTGCGCGTTCGTAAAATGTTTGTTATATATAGAGCGACTTATGATGTATGTATATTATTGTGTGAATGTTTACATACTGACGCGCGAGGCTCCCGTCTCGACGGCCGCCCCCGCCGCGCCCCGTAGCCTCTATAGCGTTAATCGTATTATATTATTGTACATTGTATATAATATACGTATATGTAGGTACCCACCAGTTTTGTACCGAACGGGCGAGGCGAGCGGCGGACGGCCCGGAGTGCTACACACATCATCCCACATATCAGAGGCTTGCGTACACATTCGACACACAGACATCGACACATTTGGCTGGTGCAGGTACAATAATAACTAAAATTTATACATAGAGGTTTATTCAATTTTACACAAAAACAAGTAACCAATGGCAGAGCCCCCCGGGGAGTGCATCGAGTGTCGATAGTGGACACAAGTCAGTAGGTCGAGTAGGGAGGTTGTATCATAGATCAGACGTATGGACTGTCTTGAGACTGAGACCATATCAGAGTAGCTCGTACCAGTACAGCTCGATGGAGGTCCGTCGTAGAACGAGCGATTGCGTGATCAGTTAGCGTCGTCCTGCAAATGGAAGCGGTTTTGATGAAAGTTAAATATTTCCAATAATCCTTGTTCATTATTAAATTAATATCTATAATTGTATAACGGTATATTAAACTAAAATAGTTATAGTGGAGCATTTTTACGAGTCGCTAATTCTATGAAGGAACGAGATTATTTCCGTTGAGGTCACAATCTCAAGGTCTATTTGCTATTTTTGAATATCGTACAAAGTTCACCGTGTGTATGACGTACTGTCCCCGTTGTTAATGAAACTTCATGGATCTGTCGAGATTCCGAAATAGCATTTCAGTTCTTATGACATGCGTCTGCTAGACATATAAGAGTGGTAGAAATTGACCAATGACAGCACTGATTCAACTGTCACTGCCATGATTGGTCCATTTTATTTAGAGAAAGTAACGTAATGAGTACACTAATTTATATGTCTGTCGGAGGCTGTTTGGTTACGAAAACCTTTTGAGCTACACTTCAAGGCGAAGTTTTGTTATTACTGTTTATTACGATAGCATTGCACAAATAACACGACTGATATGGGACACAATGTTTTTGATACTTTACTGTTTTACCTATTTCTCGTTTGTGATACTGAATACTTAAGGTAGGATTATATGGAGAGCTTTGAATGAATTTTGACCGTTAGACAACTTCATTCCTCGTTGGCTTCATGTAATTAAGTGTATTCAATAATTTAATTGCACCCCTCATTAGCTCTTGGCATTATCTATCCAAAGCCTTCCATATAGTCCAGCTCACTAGTACTTTTTTTGAACCTCGCCTGTATGAATCCGAGTAATGTTCGTTCACGAATTCCTTTGGTCAGATCTTAGGTGACGTGGGGGTACCGTACTTTTCTGAAACACGTCTTATGCACCATTGTTATTTGTTTAGAACGCTATTCATTAGGATATATATACTATCCATATTAAATAACAATGTTAATTATTCAATCTATAATATAAATTTATATACTATATGAAAAAAAACTTTTGCAAGAGGAATATGTAGCGGTAGTGTGTTGACGGAAGATGTAGTTAGGTGTATCGTGTATGCTGAATACGGGCGTTAAATGCTGCTGGGTATGAAAACCTACATATAAATCCACTATTCAAGTAAATTTTAAATAAAATATATGCCTTCAATGGAATTTAACATCTTTTTCGTCAATATCCTCGTGCGTAAATAATTTACGGTGTAATATCGCAAGATGTAAAATTATTTATATCCTACACAAATCCTTTTTTTGCATTGGTAATAGTGATATTAAAATTCATCGATTACTTTACCAGTTTAATCTCACTTTGAAATAGAGTATATTTATTATTGTATTTGTTGTAGAATATATATGTTATTAATAAGTCATGTAAAGATATAAAATATACGATAATCTTTGTTATGTTCAAATTATAACGAGTATGTATCAAATTATATATAAAAAGTGTATGTAATGAAATTATATTGTATGTGATGAGATTTTTTTTATGCGCACGGTGTGAGAAGTGGTATAATTAAAATTAAAAAGTTTTTTTTTATCCGGTATGTATACTTTTATACATGATTAAAAAAATATCTTTGGTAATGAATGTTCATTGATCGCTTGTAATAAGGAATTCATGCACGAAAAATACATTATCTGTTCCCGAAGGTTGACAATGTATGACAATATGATTTTAGCTATAAAATATGAAGAAAATGTAATGAATTAATATTAAACGATAAAGCTTTCTAAAATTTGTATGAAAATAGTGCATCGGTTTGTATTGTTGGATCATGGTAGTTTTATTTAATATAATGGCATCACTAAAACATTCATAACGTCACTCCATCGAAAATTTAACCATCTTGTATAATATAAAATGGATAAATATCCTTTCATGTTATTCTATATTGTTTGCGTATGGTATAATTAATGTGTTTAATACAACAAATTATATCTTTATATATAAGTTGAAAGTATTATTGCAGTTTTGTCTCACAAATGTATTTTCAATTTATTTAATAACGTTACATTACAAAGTATGTTTTGTTACATAATATTATTTTTTTTACTTAATTGTTTGTATTTATAAACGAACGACTCTTTAATATCTTATTTATTTATTTATACACATCGTAAAAAGGTGGACTTGATGTCTTCGGCATTATGTTCCAATGTACTTTGGGTGAAGCTCTTAATTATTCTTATACATTGTTGTTTGGTTTTCATTTTGTTTACATGTCGATTTAATGACGACGTATGAAATAGATTCTTATTTTCCAAACTCATTGAAATCAAGACAGGGTTTACGTGGAGAAATAACATGTAAGAATCGTTGCAGTCCAACAATACGAACCGAGACCATAAATTAACTAGATATAAATACCAGACTTGAAGTGTCGCTCGACAGTCGTTAACCGGCCGCGAGTAGCGGTAGTAGTGTGTAGTGACTACGGCGCACGGCTTCCGTTGGCTTTGTTGCGGCGGTAACCGGAAGAGGTCGCCCTTGGCTACATGTTATAGATATCTTATGTGTTGTGCAGATATCAAAATCCAATTTATAAATTTTAACAGTCGGTCTAAAAGATCCCAATGCTTTAAATAGGAGGGCTGATGTAGAGTCTGTTCTTCCAGTTCGGAATAAACAAAGATATTTTAGAGCTTTAAGAACTTTAATGATCTCGAAAGCGCTGGTCCGTTTCAAAACGCAAATGTATACTTCTCTGTACAAATTATATACTAACCTCCTTGTACACATGTTTAGAGTTTTCTAGATGATAGAAGTTTGTTGTAATATGTTTTGTAAATAATTATTTAAATTATACTTGATGTTCATTTGGTGGTTGATGTCGCGATGTCCAACGATTGTTGAAAATATTTTACAAATTTCAGACTTCTATTCATAGTTTAAATGAAATTTTTGTGTATGAATTTTTGGCAAATAAACGAAATCGGAACCGGAAAATGATATTGATTATATCGTCGATTGGGACAAGTGAAGTAATGATGGAAAAATATTTTGGAATCGTTGTTCAGCTTATTCGGTGTAAATAGCGTTTGTGTTACAATTGTGTTTTATAGTCATTGTATTGTGTACCCTTAGGTGTTCATTATAGAGATATGGTACGAGGTGAAAGGGCCCACCCCTCGCGGTTGCCGTCGCCGTTTGTTTGCGTTGCGAGGCCCTCGGTCTCTCAGATAATATCAGTATTTCGAAAATTTGGTAAAGTAGCGTTACTACGTGTACTAAACGTATCGAGTAAACGCCGCTCGTACATGTACCGGGCGGCTGGAACACAGACGAAAATAAATAATACGACGTTACCTTGCTCTTTTAATTTCCTACAGCTTTTACTAGTAGTAAGTCTCTGTTGGAGTCTATCTTGGTAGCTAAGACTTAAGCTTCTATTTCTACCGCCGAACAGTAGTATTTAAATATTATTGTATTCCGGTTTGAAAAGCGTTGTAAGCTAATGAAATTACTGGGGTAACGAGACTTTACATTTTACCTGCTGTGTATACTATCTTAACCAGCGCCAGGTTGTAATGGGATAGCGTATCACTCAGTATCAGGTGAATGTCTTGCTCGTCAGGACGTCATGTCAATTAAAAAAAAATAAATTTAGTAATATCTATCTTTACAAGGAGGAGAAAATGATTATGACATTCACCTAAAGCTAAGGTAAGGTATATGCCTGTCCATAATTATGTTACAGTTAATAAAGTCTATATACACTGCATCAAATTGAGCTCATCACTTTGAGACAGTACATCTTATATCATTTTACTAGTAATTTGACTAACTATAACTCTGTTTCCCACTTTTAAAGTAGATTATGATACGTATATTATTTATCTTCTTGTTTCCAATTTTGTAGATATTTATAAACCTACAGGTTAAGACTGTTAGATATTTCTTAATCACTTGATTAATTCTATTTTTGATTTAGTATGAAAATTGCATCATAACAGTGGAAAATAAATAAACTAAATCAAAATATAAATAATTTATGGTTGATTAACAAGATTTTGACCATTAAAAAAGTATGTATTGTATACTTATTCTATAATTTCGACCTATTAGATCAAGTCATTATATCTACATGGTTATTGTTGTATTCATTTATAATAGACTGGAGAATTTCATTATTATTGAATTGACTATTTTTTTCCTGTTTTAAGGAGTTTTAAATTTAGTTAAGTAAATCTATATCAAAACCTTTAACATGTAACAACTAGTATTTTTAACTATCAACTGGTATATTTATTAATAACAAGTAGGTAATAAAATTAAATAAACCAAGAACTAATTGATGATATTTCATATCGTCCACATTTCATGCAGCCTTTGTGATCATTGTAGCATTGGGAGCTTTGCCGGGGAGGAAGATATTGTCATTATATCGTAAAAAATACGACCCAAGTACGAGCTGGGAATTGAAACGGCATCGTAATACGTCGTCCGCTTATTGGATATTGGATAACAATAGACGAGCTTACGTCTTCCCGGATTTACTCTAAAAATTGTATTTTTTTTTTAATAAAAGATGTGATAATGCGACAAGGACATTCACCTTGTGATAGTGGTTAATAAGTTATGTAGTTTATAGAGCATTATAATGAGTTTTTTGGAAGAACTATTAGGAGGTTAAATCACTGTAATTATATAATTTACTTAGTTCCTCTACGTCAGTAACTTTTGGGGACTGGCTGCAGGACTCTATTGTCGGACACAGTCTAGTTAGTTACTACCACAGCTCCTATTTCTACCGCCTAACAGTAGTGTTCAAGCTTTACTGTGTTCCCGAATATAAGAAATTTTAATCTAGTAAAATTACTGGGGTAACGAAATTTAACACCGTGTCTCAAGGCGACGAGCTCATTTT
>DWLS01002514.1:0-17914 GCA_018246255.1 Pachliopta kotzebuea | reverse complement strand
GGGGTGTACTGCGTCGGAGAGGCTCTATAAATTAAAGGTGCGGCGACAGCGCTAATGCAGGTCGCGGCGCGGGCAGATAGTGGAGCAGCGCGGCTGAGTGCGATCGCTTGTAGCGCTGATACAGCCCGACCGGCTCGCCCCACGCTCACCACGCACCACCACCACACACCACCACACCACCACGCAGCAGCGCTATACCGCTTACACGGCTTGTTCATTATTTTTTCGTCCTCCAGGGATCAGGCGCGTCGGTCCCCCGCCGGGCTCCGTCTATTTCCGATACCCCTTCACGTTATTTATGCTCCGTATAAGTCGATCGTAAATTTAACGCCGACAGCGTTTTATCCGTGGAGGATGATACGGAAATATAGGATGCGGAACCCGCCACGTCCTCCACCCGGACCTGATCACGCATCTGCTCGCCCGGCGACGCTGCTTCACAAACACCATTAATTACATTTAAATATTCACTTGGGCCGGTCGCGCGGGTGCTTCGAATAGTTCTCTGTTCAGCTCCAACCAACTTGGGGACCGTTCACAAACATATAAACAAGTCAATTTACACGTTTCCGGTTCGGGCGCGCATTGACAGGTGGCGAGCGGGTTCCGTTAACTGTATTCATCGCAATAAAAATTGTTACCGGAGCAGACGTGGGAGGGGGAGAGGAACCATAGAAAAACACCTAACATGCCCCGTCATTAAAAATAAATAATTTATAATAGAGGTACCAAGCGGAGGTGCGAAAGCGCGGACCAGGGTCTGCGACGCAGGCTGGTGGGGGAGGTAGCGGGGGGAGCCCCATGTTATCATTAAGCATCGGGCGGAAAGCGCAGAGCGCATATCTTTTATCATTTCCAGTAGTACCCGATCCCGGAGCAAATCCCTATATCCGGGGATCGGGGACGGAATCCGGTAATCCCGGTTAATAACGCCCGTGCGATCCGGGCGCTTCCCCGCCTGCTACCCGGGCGCTACCCGGCCGCCGCAGACGTCTGATAATGGCAGAGTTAGATAGTTATAATTGCTCAATGATTGCTGTTCATACGCGCTGATCGCCGGACGGTGATGCGAACACACAGGAGACGACACGTATACTGACACGTTGTAATAATATGATAGTGAGATATATTAAATACGTATAAGTTTACAAAACCGAAAAGGAAAATCCAAGTAAAAATTAGGCAATGTCTCCCGGCGGTGTGTGTGTAGTGCGATGGGGATTTGGGGCTAATGATTGCGAGCCGGCGCGCGGCACCGACAAATCCCACCAATATGGAGTGCGGGAAATACCTGGAAAATGGGATTGTTATCCTCCGCCCCTCGCGCGGCGCGTTAACCGGGGATATAGGGCGCGCAGTGAGGAGCGGCGCGCCCGCCGGCTCAGTAGTTACCCGGGAATCGCATTAAAGTCGTTTCTTTTTACCATCGGCCCGGTCGCGCGGCCCACGCGGCCCACGGTGCCCACGCGCCGCTTTGATGTGCGCCCATCTGTTCGCGTTTCGCCGTAAGGGCTGACCACACACGACCGTTTACGATTCCCAACAGTTTTACAGCCCGACAAACAAACAAGCGGTTCCCAGCAGCGGCAGGCCCCTATCAAAGGCATCGTCCGAATACACGATTCCCGGTAACAGAGGAGCGGCACCGGCACCGCTGGTGATGGAACTTCCTACGTACATGACAACGATGTCATAACAACCGTGAAGTTTCGCCTGTTTGATATATACACTGTGCGAACGGACGCGGCCGCAGCCAATGGGCAGCAAACAAAATGTAACGAAAGAAAAACTGAAGATGTGGAATGATGAGCAGAAATAAAAAAGCGCAAAACTTTACGAGTCATAATAACTCATAAAGATATATGCTACATTAAACATATATTGATACACAAAATCATTTTGATACTGAAACCGTATGCAATGTATAAGTTAAATAACTTATTATACTGACAAAAATTTTAGATATCTACATAAAAGGGTCGGACATGAAAAAATTACCACTGACTGTGATCATCATGTTTCAGTTTAAGTATGAAAATTCCGATAACTATTGCGGGGTTGTTAAGTCGAAGACAAACGATATTGATTTTAAAAATTGTATCATCACATCAAGAGTAATAAGATGATGTGGTCCATATCCAAAGTAATCAAAGACATATTGCTAATTCTACGATTATGGTGCAATTACTTCAGCTGCAGCTAAATTTAATTATGTACCGCGGTACGCAATACAATACCCAATGATTCTTGAAACAGTCATTCCCTAAACGATCCCCGGACAATAAAACGGTTGAGAGTGGTCGCGGGATGCTGCGGGGATGAAATTTTCATTAGCTTATCTCCGGACTGTACGTCTCCGCACAAAGCCCGGTGATTTACATTAAACTCTAGCGCAATAAAATCGGAGCAGCGCCGGGAACATCACATCTTATATTCGCACGGACAAAGGGCACAATTAACGCTGCCATTGTGTGGCCGCAGTGAACGGGACCCGGTCACAGCGTTATTATATCATGTCATTGGACGCCGTTATGGAGCTGAGGAGTTATGCCCTCGCTCGCTGAACACCTCAGCCTTCGCAATTTAATAACCAATAAATCAGCGGACGCTGTCCGGCGGACGGCGGGCCCGCTGCTGCACTATACTGCACTGTACTATTGTACAATTCTCCTAATCTACAATTTTAGATACATCTTCTAATTTGCCTTATTAACAGTCTAAACTAATCGAAGTATCTTCATTAACATTATCAGACATCACGAGAATTGTACCAGTGATCGTACTCGCGATATTGTAATCTTGGAAATGGTCTGCTTATTGTTTAGAAGCGGTATTCGGCTCCTCATTCTCTCTCATGAGCTGATGAATTCATTTGCGACTTTTTTTATTAATCACGCCTATTAACGTAGAAGTGGCCTACTGAGGATATATTGCAATTAAACTATAGCGCTTTGAAGTGTTCTCGTCGCACGAGTAACGTGTGGTGTACAAGTTGTTGGAACGGAGCGGGAACGTCTTCCAGGTCTATTCTTGGTGGTGAAGGTAACACAAACATCGGCGCAGACAAAGGGTGGGTGCGGGTTCAGTTCCAAGAAGCGGCGCCCGGCTCGCCTTTGATATCAGCCTCCAATAACAAACACGCGGCTCCGGACGCTTCCGCTGCATCATCAGCTGAACCGACGGGGCTTTGCTTAACGATATCGTTTTGAACAGATTGGGTTTTGAAATCATTAGAACAAATGTTTATTTAGATGTTCGTCTTACTTTCAAAGTAGTCCGGCTGCAATTTAAATTAATTAGTGCATCCAGTTCATATCCTGGAACTGTACCCGCGACCCCCCGCGGGCCTTAAACATTTGAGTCAGTGTCAACCAGCCGGCGGCTGTGTCTCCCGTTTAACTAATATTATATTTAACTCGTATACCCAGTAGCCAAGTGATGTGCGCCGGCGCTGTTTGCGCTGTTTGAGCCGTTTGAGCTGTTTGCTCTGTCGCGTTGCCCAACCGTGGTTGTGGAACACGAGCTGTTTGCCCAGCGTATTATCAGGGAGATTAGCCGCGCCGTACCGATGCTGTAAAGATAAAGCCGGCCCCGCAGCCTCCCGTCTTCGCTCCGTAAATGTTTGATGTATGAGAGCCGTCTGATAAGAGTACGTCTTGTTTAGGGAACGCCGGTCTCCGGTCTCCGGTCGCCGGGCGCCGCCGGCGGACCCCGCGCTATCTACTGTACATATATTTTCTTTTACCCACGTCACTGCTCGTTTTTTTTTTTGCATCGCAGAGTCAAGTGACCGAACTGTGCAATGATAAATTGATCTCTTGACTTGAGCTGAGTGCGAGAAGATTTTGAAACTGAAAACTATCTTATAATACAACATTACAACTTCATCTGCGATAAATACTAAAGAGTATCGGAATGCTACAGAAGAGGGGGGACAGAATTACCATTTTTTTCTGAACTGAGCGGTAGCGGACGTTGGAATACAATCTTTATTTAAACGACAGTGTCTGTCCGTCAACAATTTTCAATCTCTAGAACTACAAGGTGTAGGAGCTGGTGCTGAAATGTGTCATATAGACAGATCTCGCTTAGATAAGATCAGAGCCGTTGGAGTTTTGTTGGTATGTGGTCGGGTTTCCGAGTTGTGGGTGACCAAAGTTTCAGAATTTTGTATGGGCCAATTGTACGTTTAAAACTATGAAACGGAACATCCAATAATCTTTATCTCATTTGATGTACGGCCCGTGGATCTTGATAACGCAACCCTGCTGCTGACAACATTCAACATTCGCTCGCACCGTTGAGCGGTCCATATGAAGCTGTTAAACGTCTGTCGTGTTCCTTATTTCCGAGAGATGAAAGCGGTGTAATTGCGTGGGCGCGCCCATCGAATGGCTCATCAAAGATGGGCGCTGTCCGCGCGGTCACCCGCCGGCCACGCTGGTGGCGACCAATTCTTTGATCTGCTGCCTAATTATCACATTTACACAGCTCCGCTCTCCTCGTGCTGCTATTTGCTGCCACTTGTCGCTCTTTGATATATCCTATGGGTGCTGTCAGCAGCAGCTCCGTCGCTGGGTCCATTATAATTGACCCCGCGCTCCAGACACAGCTTCGGTGTTTTCAGACACAATTAAGCATGTCATGTTGCAGACAATAACATTGAGAAGACGACATTACTGATTTTTATTTCCTATTTTAAGATTTAAAAAAAAAAAAAACTGTGGTGAAGATTTTTGGACTTCTTTATTATGAGTTCATATTTTTGTTTGATGAAAATCGACTATTAACAAATTTGTTTGAGAAGGCATCGCATGTTGGAGTAGTATTAAATAGTGCTAGACTGACGTTCGGAGGAGACCGGGTGGCAGGAGGGTTGGGTGGTGTGGAGTGGTGGCGGGGTGGTGGTGGCGGTGGTGGGTTCGGGGGGAGTGCGGCTAGGTGCAGTGCTAATAAAGACGGCAGAGTTGCATGCGCGGCTAAAACGCGGGGCGTCCCCGGAACGCCCCGTCGGCGCCCAGCCGGGGCTCACTTTACTGCTTCACCATTTTACGAGCCTCTCCGGTACATTGTTTGGGATTAGTCCCCGCCGGGGAACAGGATCCTTCCCTACCGTTTCTTATAACACTCGTTAAAATAACTGTAATTTCTTATACCGAACACATCAAACACAACACCACACGCCCGATACAAGCTACATAAAAAACTTAAATTTTTAACATTTTACTCTAAGACCTTCAATACCTATACTGAACAGTCTACGCTGCAGCTTGGCTACGAAAGCTGACTGTAGCCGAAACACAAAGGAGAAGAGATATGAAACAAGTGTCAAATCACACGCTGTTGTTTGTGTTCGCGTTACATTTGCAGCATTTCCACCTGCGGCGGAGACGCGTGGACCCCTGAGCCGGAGCCGCAGGGCTCGGAGTTAATAAGAGAATAATGAAACAATTATCGCGGATGATTGCGTGCGCCCACCCCACGGGCACGGGGGTGGTGGGGGGAGGTGAAAAAACTCTCCCCCCCCCATACGAAAATAATTGTGATAGACAGTTCGCGTGCGCGCGGCAATTACTTCACGCTCCAGACACTGCGTAATTCCAATTTGGCGCATTACACGTGGTGGTGGCGAGGGTCGCGGGTTCGATTCCATCGCACCTTGTAGAGCAGTTGTTTTAATCGCGTTAAAGTGTTTACGCGCGAGCTGGTGACGTGACGTGACATGACGGCCTGACCGCACCGGGCTCGCTACATAACGTATATGCTCATCACGCGTGTTAACTTAACAGTTCCACAAATATCAAATCACCAGACGTGATAGGTGATATTTTACTGGTGGTAGACCTTTTCTTACTGGAGGAACTGAAGCTGGAGATCATCTACTCTATAGTGTTATTGCTCGCAGTCCTGAACCGTGCTTTCGAGCTGGCCTATTCCAGCATTGGACGTCAAAAATGATGGTAACGAGGAAGACGTTTTCTTTAAACCTCAGGGAGACTGCTGTTTGTTTAGGTAGTAATAAATTTCCTGTTTCTGGATGGAGGCAGTGCGTGATGCGTTCAGTTGGTACGGAAGGGGAGGGAGGAGCAGATCGGGGAGTGCGTTTGTTTGTCAGCCGGTGGCCCTGAACAAACTGCGAGACTTTGGAAAACATCCGCTCTTATCTAATCTACGGTCAGTGTTTGCGGAGGCTGCGCCCCCTGCCCGCCCCCGCACCCCCCACTATCCCCCCTCCCTCACCACACTAGTACACGAGCTGCCGTCGCGTAGCTGAACAAGCAGGACGTCACAACGCGTCCACGTCAAACATCTGTGTAAATTACGATGATACAGTTGGATGAAGTAGTTTGTTCAAATGTTTACTTTAATGGAAAACGATGATGAGTGTTATCTGATGTATTCCCTTGGGTTTTTGATTGTGGGAGCGTGATGAGCATCAACGCGGACCTGTACCTCCTATCGCCAGTTCTGAGTGAGCTGACGCAACACCTACGTGACGTCACATCACGTCACGTCACCGCAATCGATACAATCGATACGGAGTGTCAATGTTTACACATTGGAGTGTTGTCGCGGGGCATCACTGCGCCTGCGTGTTTGCGGCGCCCATTGACTCCTCGAGTGGTTTTAAACAAGGTTCGAGTGCGGGATCGCGGGACGGGACACATCGCTCTCTAAATAACAAACGCTGCCGTTTATTTAGAAAAGCTTAATCCGGGACGAGAGCTTTATCGCAGCATCCGGCTCCACGCGGCGAATTAAATATTCAATTGACGACTGTAGCCTGTTTGCGTTTCTCACGGCGGCGCGTACGTTCCGGTAGCGAATCGGTGTTCACCGTGTTCACTGTGGTGACAAACGAGATCATTTATTACCCAAGAATCTGTTCGATGCGAACGTGGCAGTTTTTGAAAACGACAGCGTACATAACTATGCGGCGAGACGCGAGATGTCCGTGGGCGCGGATGCTGCGAGAACATTAATTATTGAGTGACGTTTTCACATGACGGCCACCACGCGGGGGCCCATCGCTCATATTTATCTATTTGCGATCGTTCTTCTTCTCCTTGAGGTGCCTCTTCACTAATGAAGGTTGGCAGTTAACTCCTTAAACTTTTCTCTGTCAAGTGCTACGGTCTTAATTCCCGTCCAGTCTTTGATGTTACGCAGCCAAGACATTTTTCTTCCTCCAACTTTACGTTTTCGTCGTCGTTGCGATCGTTAACCTGGCTCGAAGTCCGAGAGCCGCTAGGGCCGCGTCGGCTGGACCTGCCCCGGTTTAATTACGTCCAAGTCACCCATGTTTCATCTTGGTTTAGGGCTCAATAAACGACGCGATGCCCACTTTACTGTTGCCGGAGCAGGGCGCGCGAGCACATATAAAACTTGATTTAGGTATCGCCGCGGGAGATAAAACAATACCTGAATTAGAGAAACGCCGGCGTTAAACTACAGACTAATGATAAAGTACTAAACGAGCCTAGACTGTGAGCACTTGATTTAAGATACTTTAAACTCATTTATGGAGAGCACAACAAGAGCATTTGAATTTTTTTATTCTCTTGTTTAAAGTAATAACAATTTGCCATAATTATATAAAAAAGACTTGTAATTTTTTTATCATACATATTAAGAAGGTACTTACAAAAGCTCAGAGCACACACACAAAACTGAACAGAGATTTTGAACATGAGATTTGCCCCCTACACTGATTGTTTTATAAGAACTATTCCAAACGATTCGCAGTACCAGCGGGCCTGCTGCCTTGCCATCACCAGCCGTCCGCAAATTAAACCAACAGCATTGCAAGATAAATAAAACATGAATATAACACACAGTACAATTTGCTAAACTAGCCCCCGCCGCCGGACTGGGTTATGTACGCAAATTGAATCGTCGCCCTTGATCCTAATACGAAATGATTCCGCTTTGAGGTGTCACCAATACCATCTACACACCACTTTCTCTGCATCTGTCCATCTCGTTTTAAACCTCTATTGAAAACTATTCTGGAAATTTTACCTGACGACAATCTAATTCGGACGTCCGCGCAGGGTTTAAATTTTACGATGAAAATCCAAAAACCTGTATGGTCCAATCGTCTATCAACGGTGAAAGATATTACTATAACAAAATGCAGTACAACTTAAGCTTCAGAAATTCATCATCATCATAAGCCGATAGATATCCACTGCTGGACTTCTTCTTTTCTCTTCCAATAATCGGGGAATTTGGGTTGTCTCCCACCACGCTGACCCAATGCGGGTTTGTGGAATTAAATATAACTCCAGTCAAACCCTTTCGGGACTGCGGGGACCTATGTGTCCCACAAGATTTCAAAAAATTCTGGTGGCACCTATTTGTCCCAAAAGTTCATGTAAATTGAATCTACCCGTATTTCTACTCGTATGTCCTTCTAAAGGATTTACGATTCTAGAAAAAATTACACTATTTTGTATCACCAATTTAAACCTATTAAAACAATTTTCTCGTTTTAAAAGATTTGGATACAAGCAAAACAAACTATTTCCCGAAAGGGAACTGAAACCTATTGCAGTGTAAACACACTGAATAACCCCCTGCCGTCGTCTGGTCTTTAAACCTTTAAGCTATTTATATTTAGATAGATTTATGTTATCAGAATTAAGTCGATATATTATTAATACTTCATCAGGTCAGCTGCGTGCGCGCAACCAAAGAAGATCCAGTGGAACTGGACAATGAAATTGACATTCTTATGTTACCCAATTACCGGACATATAATCCCACTTCCACTTTACCTATTTTACCCTGCGAAAATATTGACCAAACAATACCAAGTACTAATTTTCTTTTGGATACAAATTATCGCCTGTTAGTAAATTCTTACACATAACATGATAACGTGATAAAATTTAATTGATTGATAACATCAACAGCATCCTCTTAAACAGGTCTATGTCTGTAATAGAGTCGTAGAGGATAATTTGAGGAATAAGAGAATAAGGATTCAGTTTTTAGGTCGTGCGACGTACGATTTGGTAGAACTGTTTCTGCTGGCATCTATTCATTAACTACTGATAATGTTATTGCGAAGACAACAGATGAGGGTATGAAATTAATTGTACATTAGTAACTAATTCAGAAATTACAATATCAAATGTCGGCTGCGAAGCGAGGAGTGGTGGAGTGGAGTGGTGTGGAGTGGAGTGGAGTGGAGCGGGTCCCCGCGCCGGCTCCCACAAAAATCCGCTAACAATGTAACACTCGTGAGCGACGCCAAGTGGCGGTCTCGGATTCGATTAGCGAGTAGTGCGAGGGGAGAGGGGGAGGAGAGGGGGGAGGGGACTCTAAATAACTTAACTCGCTTAGCCGGAGTGCCCGATTATTCGATTTGGGCCCGATTACAATGCGTAAGTGTCGTTGAGCTGTCGCTGCGGTGGCGAGGACCCTTTTTTTTTGTCGTCGCCGAAATCTGTTGCGGTCGGTGTTATCACGCACCCCCGCTACACTCTCCTACATGTTTTTTTTATTTTCACCAGTAAGGTGGCAAAGAAGCATACGTCTTCTCTGATGGTAAGCAGTTACTGCAACCTGCAGACGGCTGCAGCACCAGAGGTTCCACTAGTGAATTACCGTTGGGTTGTGACTCATATGACGATAGCTTCAGTTCGTCACCTCAATACATGTAAAGGCATGTTAACTATAATGCAGTTATCTGCACATTACTGCTAGACGGTAGTATCATTAACGATTAACCTAAACAATTATCATAATTTTTCGTATACTTAATTGTTATCTAATTTCAATGGATCATCATTAAGAGATATCTATACAGACCTAAGCAATTGCTTAAATTAGTGTTAAGTTTATGTAATTACTTGTAATTAATTACTGATTAGGTGAATAGCAATGGATATATGCGAAGACAGCTTGTTAGTGGTGATGGATCTGCTGAACATCTTCGCCCGGCGAGTATTTAGCACTAATATAAAAGTGTATTTATTCATGATATCATTACTGTATTTAATAACCCTGCTGATTTTCAAAAATTTGATAAAGCTTAGTTAAGAAAAGAAATGATAATCATCACACCGTCCCGCGACGGGACTCATACAGATGTAGATTATACGCGAACGTTGTCACCGATACCGTCAATGGAACGAGCTGCTCCTCATGCACCGGGGGACCCTCGCCGGCTCGTACAAACGATGAGGTAAAATTTTCGCCGTCACGGCGCGTAGCTTCCTCAATCTGGAGAGGGCCGGGGGAGGGCCGGGGTGGTGAGGAGTACGCCGCCATCTGATACGCGCCGTAAGGGCTCAAAGTGCCATGAAGGGATCCCGTCAGCCGCGGCGGCGCCGGGACCCCGTATAAAATCTGTATGGGGGGCGTTAAATAAAGCCCGGAGTAGTCGTAAAGCAGCCGCCCGCACTCCTCAACGGCATTCTTGTTCTTCAGCGGATACGGATTAAGGATACGAGTTGCGACTGGCCACGAACTCGTCCCGATTGTAATTCACACGTTAAGTTGTGAAGTTATTGAAACACTAATCAAAGTCTCGTTCCATATATGTATATCGACTTATTTGTATCAAAAAAGTGTGAATGGATGTGAAACCGTTGACGAATTTCGGCCGATAACAATCAGCAGGATCAACGGTACCGAGAGAGGGTTATTAATAAATTATAAGTGAGCTGGCGACAAGTTCGAACACGTCGCTGGATCCGCAACAAGTCGCCGGAGTTTCCGGGAGCGCCTTACAAATCCCTGAACAATGGCCGTCTCCCGCAGCCTCCCGGCAGGCTCTTGTCTCCGCAATCATCGCACAATTGACTCGCCGGACGAGTTCGCACGCCCTACACATCTTAAACGCGCAGTTAGGCGCTACCCTTCCTTCACCCTCGGACGCCTCCGTTCTTTTTATATCGCAACTTTATTAACGCATAAAGGTCTTCCGATGGCCCTTTAAGAGCTGGAGCGGGCCCCGGGGCGGCCGACCCCAACGGACGGATCCCGGGACGGAGCGGACCAGTTCTCTGCACAATTAACGCAAACTTTATCGAGCACTCGCTAATTTGAATCGAGCAAATCGCTCCGCACCCCGCCCACCCTGTCCCACTTTGTCTAGTCTGTATCGGTGTGAGCGCGGCCTTTCCTTGTTACCTTTGACAATTGTTCAATAACGTCTCCAGTAGACTCTCCGTATGAACCCCTCTCAACAATTACTCGTTACTTCTATTATATAACTATGTTTCTCCTGTCTCTTCGAGGTGAGCCACGCCAACTGCCAGGTCGTGCAGGGCCGCAGCCGTCCGGATAATCCAAATAAAAACGGGATTGTCGGTGATCTACATTAGGGATGTATTATACTGTGTAAGCGCCCGCCCGCCGGCTGTACCCGCGCCGGCGAGCACTCAGATTTGCGTGTCTCCCGGCGCCGCGTACACAAACGGAATCATGAATGGAGCGCGGAGTGTAGGAAACCCTGAACATTATCCTTATGCTCCCGTTTTACGACCTTTACCCCATCCAGCTTGGGCGGGCGGGGGTGAGGCGGGGGTCACATCGCGACACGCCGTAAACTGTCCCCGTCCCGCTCGCTCGCACCGCTCACGTGTAAAGCCGAGCGAGACAATCACGAAGATGAGTCGAAAATTATTTTTTTTATTATCACCATCGGCGGTGCTCTTTTATTTCCTTTTTACGGTCCGAGTACCTCATAAAAAGACAGTAAACTTACTATTTACAGACCATCAGGAAATTGTTAGCCGAAGAGGTCTCTTTACGACACATGTTCGCCTGGTGGCTGAACCGATGCACTCTTTACGATTGACGCGCGCGTAAAACGTACGTAAAACGAGCGTGCCGGATGCTGTGCGGGCGCGAGATGGATACATTTTATCTTCCTCAGCACATTCGGAGATGCTCTTCTCCCTGGTGAGGGAGACGAGCGCCGTTCACCGCACCACCCCCCTGATATTTACTTCTCAGCCAATCTGCACCAAATGATACCCTCACAAGCCGTTAAAGTTTAACTCGTCATGTCACACTTGGCTTCGCCTCGTGCTACTTCACGTTTTCATTTCTTTTATACCACTAAAGTGGCAAACAAGCATACGCCGGCCTGATGGTAAGAAATTATCGTAGCCTATACTCACTGCAGCACCTAAAGCACCACTGGCTTGTTGCCGATCCCGGAAGAATTTCATCAGTCGATAGACGTGTACTAGACATGGTCCCCTCCCTAATAGTTGGGGTATTTGACCCATCTCATCAATACTGGTAAACAATCCATTCTGATAACTGATAGTTTATAGAATTCCATTTCAGTAGAGTATTTCTGGTGAACAAACTACCTACTGGTGGCAGATCTCTCAAATTCTCTCCTTTCACTCCGCATTTGTTTCTTCCATTCTCTGTTCTCTTCCATTCATCGTCTCTCATTCCAACAGTCGCTTCATCTTTACAAATCTTATTTATATTATTTCTTTTACAATTTTTTCTCTAACACTTTTACATTCTTTACCTTATTCGTTTACGGTTTTATTCATTTTGATTACTTTTTCTACAATTTTTCTAGTTGTATTTGATGAAAATGGGGCGACTGCAAATCCTTTTCCAGTACTATCGCCAAATAGTAATGTATAAACATTACTGTGTTGTAGTTTAAAAGGTGCTGTATGCTAGTGAAATTACTGGGGTAAGGAGACTTAAAACCTTGTGTCAAGGCGATGAGCGCAATGTGGTGCTGTGTATACCATCTTAACCAGAAGCAAGTTACAAACAAGCGTAGTCGCTTAGTCGCTTAACAGCTGAGGGAAGATACACACGTGAAATCTGCGAATCATTTGTTTGTGTGGTGGTCAACTAACACAGATTTCGAAACAGCAGTAAGGTCACACCGCGACCATGCAATAAAACCTTTTTAATAAGAAGCATAAAGAAGGAAGGTGAGGCTCATCTCATAAAATTCATAATTTACGATGACGACGTGGAAAGTAGAGCCGCGTGGGCGATAATTTTTTGACATTTTACCGGCTTGCAGTAAAATCGATGACGGCAGTAAAGTTTTATCCTTTATTTTTTCGTTACACTAGTAAAAATGACAATAGCCGTCACCGGATAAGGGCCGAATAAATAACCCACACCTTTACAGTATCCAACATCAAGGATAATAAAGGAAATAATTGGGACTGGCGATTTAGTTGCAGGTGAGAGGTCGGGGAGGGGGGTGGGGGTGCGTGCGAGAGAGACAGACTGTATAAATAAGGCATTAAATCATTTCAAGTGCTAGAGAACATAAAATCAGAAGCAATCACCGGAAGCCCATAACGGAGCACTTGCTACGATCGTGGAATTTGGTGATGAGACTTAATAACAGTTATTAAACGGTGGCGGTGGCGGTGGTGGGGGCGGTGGTGCTGCTAATGCGCGCGTTAACCGCTTTTTTTTTAATGATTTACCGCTGATTCCCGCTCGATATTACCGCTCGTAAATCACCGGCCGGATTATGCGGCAAATTGTTTAAAGTTATATATTCATTATTAACTTGAGTGTGTTTTGGATGCTGTGACGTCACCGCCACACCACCACCACCATCCCCAGAGAATCCTATATAATATTGTTACATACATTTATGCAGTGTTTGCAATATAAACTATTTCCACGTAACTGAAGATCCAACTCCAAAATTGCGTCCTTAAATAAGTTTTGTAATAGGCGTAAAGTGTTGCCAGCATGGGATGATACCAACTCCATAAAACAATCTAATGTATACTTCAGTCAGTTTAACTATTCAGGTATCTCTTCCTTCTTATATCTCTGCTCATCTTTAACCCTTCCTTCACCTAATTCCTTTAGGTTCCTACTCTTACACCGACGAAGGTCATATAGGTTACGACATCGGGCGTCAACATGAACCGAAAAAAAATTATCATTAACCGTAACGTTCAGTATTTACTTCAGGTTAACGCTTGGTTGGTTTTTATTAAGGCAGAGGTTTCCAAGAATGTCTGGTGCGAGGGGGGACCTGCTCCTCACCCCCCGCGCTACCCTGAACATTTCAGGGGCGTGTTAGTTCGCAATAACGGTTTAAGCTTTGGTAATATCTTGTAAGTACGGGCGGAGAAAGGATTCAATATTGTGAATTCCAAGGATGCCTCGCTGTAATGAATTTCGGGTGAGTCTTGCGGTTACCGCAGCCCGCCGCCCGCAGCCCGCCACTTGCCGCGGCGAGTGATTTGTAGAAAAAACAGACCTGAAGCGAAGAGGCGAGGGGAGTGGGGAGTTTAGGCGAGGGTCTATGCGCGGCTCCGGCTGGCACCGCGACAAAGGAATATATGATAATAAGCCCTCGTATTATTTAAGTCCGCCATTCCCATGGTAAAGCGGCCGCCGATTCCTATGCTGATTTCCCTCTTGTTCCGGGGCTCAACTCCACCCCGGGATGACGTACGGCCGGTGTTTTTTCCTCGGTAATATCGGAATACATTCGAGATATTAGGGGGCGAAGGTTTTGTTGGTGACCAGACATATCACACACAGTTTATAGGTAGCGAGACGCATAAAATGTTTAGCGTAATTCGCTCAGATGTTTTCATGTAAACTTCTACAATATTGTGGGCTCGTTTATTATGAAACTGTGATAAGTGAACAGAATTACTTAAACACTTAAATGAATGCTACTGCTGCAAAAAGGAGCGTTGCTGAGAGGTAACGTGTATGCAGCGGTGCACAAAAAATGCAGCGCGCATGCGTTCACTTTACACCTCGACAAGGTGAAACTGCAAGTGAACCGCATCAAGCGGCCCTACCGGCCCTGCCCGGCCCTGCGAGGCCCATTGTTACCGTTTTTTATAACTAACTTCATTCCATAATAACAGAATCGACAGCAGACCGTCATAGAACTTAATTATGAAAGCTGCGCTTGTCTCCACAACCAACGATCTAAATCAACAATCAAATCGTTCTTATGACGTATCTTATGACGTTATATACCGTCACATCAAGTAAATTTTTTAATATAAAATACAACAAATAAAAAATTTAATCAAGCACCATAAATCACAGATTATACTACAAATTATCATGCTTTGATCATAATCTAATAATCATAGGACTTCCAAATTGTTTAAGTTTATAATAATGCAAATATATATCGTGAAAATATGAAGGTTACTATATATACTACATATTTTCCTCTTTTTTATATATTTTTTTGATAGCCAAAACTGATACTATATGTGGATTATAACAATTAACAAATAAACAATATTATATATTTATTTATTTACAAGCGCACGGCGGAACCAGTAAAAAGTTTTAAAACAGTTTACTCTTAATGAACATAGTATACTCTCGATTCTCATAACAATTATTTATTTATGCGGTACTTGTAACAAATGAATATTGTATATATGTATATGTATGTGGGACGTATTTCAAATATAATCATATGTTCATTGCCGGCCGCTGTTATTGTTTAATTTATTCTAAAGCGCGGTCGGCAGCCGCCGCGCGTTGTAATGCATAAAAAGGTAAAGAGCCGTGCATAGGGCCGCAAATGTGCCATGCATGTAGCCCCGCATGGAATCACGCGTAAGGCCGCGCAACTATCTACTCCTTTATCCGCTCATGTATGCACTGCTTTATCCGCGTATTTATAAGCGCATAAGGCCACGTATGTATCCGAGTATAGATCCACTCATATATCCGCGCATACATCCGCATGTATCCGCAATGTATGCATCCGCGCATGTATCCGCTCTGCATGTATCCGCTATATATGTATGCACTATGCATATATCTCTGCATCTATCCGTTGTGCATGTATCTCCGCATGTATCCGCTATGTATGCGCTGCCCGCGGACCGTTCTAACAAATGCTAATGCGCGCTTAGGAATTTATTTAAAAACAAAACGGTCCTCTCTGGTATATTGTTGCCTTTTCGGTGGTGGTGGTGGTGTGGTGTATACATAATCAAACGCCGTAGTCGTATTTGTTTCACGGAACGATGAACAGATAAGGTAACGGTCACCGTTTAAAACTACTAACCATCACTGACAACTGATTTGGTAACAACAATGCAATTATCGATTTAATAAATCTATAAAAAAAAACTACGTGTTGACAAAATCCATTTACTTTCATGAAGGTTGAGGCTGATTATAACAAAGATTTAACCTTCCTCGGAGATTAATCTGTTGATTATCTTAGATAAGCCGTTTTAAAGTTTTCAACGGTTACCATTTGGAGACACGGCCAACGCCATAATGTTTATGAAACGTTTATGGTTGAATATTATCCGTTTGCTTAATGAAACCGGGTTACTGTCTGCGCCCGCGCACGGGGCTCTAAACCAAATGATTTAATGTTTCATTCAATTTTATTCAAGTGTATAACGAGACATGCTATTATAAGTAACGGAATCTATTTGGAAATTGGCACACATTCTTGCCAAAACGAGCCTACCATGGAAAGTTGAAAGAAATAATTGCGGTGTTAATTTAACATTTGTTACTCATGAGACTCGAACCAACCTCCAAACCATCAAACGAGGCTCTGCATTAGAACAGCATGTTGGGATATGCCCCAAATCCCCACACTATTGAGGTAGAATCTATGTCTAGCAGTGGACGTCTATCCAATGATGAAGATGATGAAGAACACGTGTCAGTTTAAACAGATTACGATTGAGGAGAATATAAGATATTCTATTATGTGGTTACAATGAAATGCCAGCCCGCCTCTCCCGCCTGCCCGCTGCTCTGGCTCATTTACTTAGTGACTTAAGCGTTTTTTATAGCCAACGAATAAACTTAGATGCAAATTATTCTCAGGTGATTCAATTACTGATGATCAATTCTGTCTATGTGTAAGTAAATCGAGGAACTGCAGTCTGCGGTCCGCTGCGGCGACGCATTCTAATCTTAGTGCAAATGTTTTGATGGCAGTAAACCCAATTTTACAGCGCCATTAAATATTTAAGTGTCGTTACGTATATTACTATCGGGCCGTTAAACAAAACGCAACTCTGATATAATCTGTACAATCTAATTAAAATGAATAAAGAACAATCGGCCGGGGCATTGTGATATGGCAACACGGCAGTTTGACAGCTCGTAAACCAGCCGCGCGTTAAACGATTATAAAAGAGCGAGCGGCGCGCGCGCAGACCGACAGCTCCCCACCACCACCGCCCGACGCGTCCACCACCACCACCACCACCACCCGCCGTCCCCGTCACCCCGCTCCCATCTAGACATTTAGACTAGCGCCTGTACGCGGAGTAATCCAATGACAAAGTATGCGCCCGTCTAACGGATAAGTTACTTACTTAACTTTTTAGGCAGAAAATTTTTACTGTTGACTTTGAAGAACGCGACAAAGTTAATTTAAAAAAAAACACTATTTTGAATTACACTCGCATTTTTGATTTTGAATATGCGAGACATGAATGTATAAATATCTCAATATTCCAATAACCAGCTCTGTGTAACAGGTCATCCACCGAGGTTGCCAAGCGCGAGCTTTTGGATGTGGTGTCTTCAGAAGCTGTCGTTCTCGGAACTTAACAGCTTCCTTAAAAAAATTTTTCTTTCTCCCTAACGTTTTATTGGGTACTAGAATTATGAGGACTCCGTCGTTTGCGACGGCGTGAAGCAAGCGAAAAGAAATTCAATTATCAGCGAACGGAGGTGGTAGCCGCTCGGAGGAGCCAAGAGGGGGAAGTAGTGGAGAGAGGGGGTGAGAGGGGAGTAGAGAGGGGGAGGGGGTGCACACACTTCGCGGTGCTTTTAAAGTAATCGGCTTTAACTGTTCGCGGGACTTAGCCGCACCGCCCCGGCCGAGCTGCTGCAGGCACGTCGCTCTGGTTTACCAACAAACGGCTAAATTTAACTCAACCCCCCCTCCCCTCATCACTCCCCACTC